>WNYC01000134.1:0-26406 GCA_021396375.1 Sporothrix mexicana | reverse complement strand
TTCGTCTTTGATAACCATACACACACATACCTGCATCTTCGCTGAAGGCGCTTCATCGATGGGTTGCTGACGGATCCACCGTGGGGGGGGGGGGGGGGGGGGGGGGGAGGGTCGGGACAGGGATGGGGACGGCAGAGTGGCAGGAATAGAATTTGATATAATAAAATATAGATTCTTAGGAGGGAGAGGTGACAATTTAATAAAAAGGTACAGACTAAAAATAAATAACTTAAAATTTGATTTTAAGATAAAAAAATTTATCTACATATTTTAAGGTTAAATTTAATATTTTTTGCTTATATTTAAATTCTAGTAAATATTAAAATTTACAGGACCATTGATCATTAAGATAATATTTTTTCTATTTAATACAAAACCTAGTATACCTATTAAAAATAAAATAGATGCAAATGTCATAATAAAAATATTTTTGTTTAGACTAAATAGTTAGATTGTAATTGTTATTTTTTTTTTCAACTCTTAATTTTTATCATTTTATTTAAAAAAAAATTTTTTTTGAATACTTGAAAGTCCACCGCGCCCGTCCCCACCCGCCCTCCCCACCCCACCCCTCCCCAAAGGGGAGGGGAGTACGGGAGCGTTGTTAATAGCCCCCCTTCGGACTTTCAAGTATTTGATGGGTGGGGGGGGAGCGTAAGCGCGTTAGCCGTCCGTAAGAAGGGACGGCACCACGTAGTACTGGTCGGCACCTCCCTCACCCATTTATGTTGGGGGGAGTACGGGTCCCATATATGTTATAGGACATTGAAGCAGGGTACGGGGAGGACTTACATCTTGCTACCAAGGAAGAGCTTATTGAAATTGAGGATTAAATTGAGGGATGAAAATTAAACTGGCGAAATCAGGAGAGGGGTGGAGTACTTCGACAGTAAAGGGTAGGAAAAGTAAATTTATTATTAATAAACTTTTGGACTATTCGGAAGAGTAGTAAATATTAAAAGCTAATAAAATAAAAAGTTCTTCAGGTTGGGTGAATTATTGAGGGGTTAATTTTTTTTTACATTGTTGTAAGTGGATAAATTGCAACATGGTTTTTTTTTTATTTAAGATAAAAGTATTTATAAAAATATTATTAATTATAATATAATTTTCTAAACATATGAATGAATGATTTAGTAATATTTTACATCTAGAAGCTTTATAAAAAAGCCTAACAACCCTTATAAATTTAATATAGATATAAGTATAAATGACCACCACTACCCTGCTCCCATCCCAATCAAGGGGAGCTAATTTTGCCTCCCTTCCCCTGTTTACGTGAAAGTACTCTGTGGAGTGGAAAACAAGGGGGGGCTTCAACTAGCAGGGGGTGACGCTACGTGGAAAAAATTTTTAATTTTATTTTAAAAATTTTTTCACTGCTTTCTTCTTTTTCTTAATCTCCCGGGGATTATGATATTAGGGGATTATGGTATTAGGGGATTAAGGGATTAGAGGATTAGGATATTAGGGTTTTTGTAGGGGTTATGGATAAAATTTAAAATTTTATAGACGGGGCGTTAGCAGTGGGATTAGAGGGTGGAGTTTTTGTTTTTTTTTTGGTTGTTACAGTGGAAGTGTGCTGTACGGACTTTTAAGATGGCTTTTGTTTTTCTACCGCCTAATCCTCCTGCAGATTAGGCGTCGTATTTAGCGCGTAAGCGCGTAAGCGCTTTGCCGTCCGTAAGAAGGGACGGCAGGATCATCTTTTTTTTTGTTTTTTTTTTTGTACGTGGATCCTTTTTTTTTTTTTCTTAACCACTAATCATAGTGAGGCAGTAAAATAATTAAAAAAAAATGAAATTTGGAGCTAGGCCATATAGGCCGTAGGAATATTTGCTATCTATTTATAAAAAACTTTTTTTTTTAATATAACCACTCTAATTCCTCTTTAACTTAAAATTTTTCACAAAGAGTCCGGAAAAAATTTAAAATTGAGCATCCAATCAAACTAGGAAATCATCACTTTCAACAGCTTCTACTGCGATAGGCATAACAATTTTTAAATTTTTTAATTATAAACTAATTTATATTTTTAATATAACTTTAGGATACTTTATTGAATGTGTTGAATTACATTTACCATCTTCAATCCATCTACTTACTGTTCTTAAGCTAATATTAAGTTCTTTAGCTACTAATGATTTATTTTTAAATTCTATTATTGAATTATTAGAACTGTCTATTAATTTAACACTTACACCTCCTGAAGATTTAGACATTTTTTCTTTAGTTAATTCACTAACAGTTTTATTAGTATTATTTCTTCTATGTAACTCTTTAGTTTCTAAAGAAAAATTTCGATTTAAAAAAGCTAAAGATAGATTTTCATTCGCTTTATTAGTCCTAATATATCCTTTAGCTCCAACATTATAAGTAGACCAATTAGCTAACAAACTCTTATTTAAACTAGGTTTAAATAGATCTAAATATATTTGTTCATTAAGAGTTAGTTCATAATAAGTTAAATACTGTAAAATTCGTAAATCTTTATCAGTTAAAATATCGTTAGGATATTCTTCCGAAAAAACATTAACATGATTAGGTGAAATATTTAAAATATTTAAAGTAAATTTACTTCAACCATTGTTTACTACCAAACTATAAAATTTTTTATGCTTATTTTGAGCCGTAAATGCTAGATTTTTATGTTGAATGAAGCATCTATTATAAATATCTTTTGTTGAACCTATGTAAGAATCAGAACCAAGTACAAACTGGTAAATTCCAGGTACCTTTTTAAATTCTTTTAATAAATTTCATGATTGAGATAAGTCCATCTTAGTTATATTTTTATTTAAATTTTTAATTGGAGAGTTTTGTTCTATCTCCTTTTGAAAAGTTAAAATACGTTTTAAATTTGTACTTAAATATTTATCTAAATTAGTTTTATTATTTATATAACTTTCAATTTTTAACTTTAATCTTTTTATAATAGGATTTATTTCAATATTAGTAGCCATCGGTGTTAAAAACATTAAAGAAGTTTTTAAATTAAAAAACCACGTAGCAGTTGAAGCGAATTTGCCATATATTTTAATATATGACTGGGCTATATCTTAATTATTTTTTTTTTTTTAATAATTTGTGACGTGTAGTCTCTGAGGATCCTACTTTAGTATTAATACCATTTGGTTTTCTGCTGATTGTCCATTACATAATATCTTTAAAGATTTTTACTTTAAATTGTTAATTAATTTATTAGTACTTAAAGCTTTAGGATGTTCCAGCATATAGTCACATTTTACATGAATCTATGCCAGTTAAGTTAATAAAAGATATATTTATAAACTTAAATTTGTGTCGATCCATGTCATACACCACAAATTTCAGAACATTGCAATTATACTCTACAATTATTTTTAATGTAATAAATAAAATAATAATATTTATATAGATTGATTTACTATAAATATGTTAAAAAAAAAAATATATTTTAAAAGATTAAATATAACTCTTCATAGTGTATACTCTTAAAAAACGCAACGGAACTAATACTGCTACAATAAAAAAGATTAATTAAGATTACTAAGTTTTTATAAAGCCATAAAAATACAGGATATAATTGTTACCTCACAAATTACTCATAAGAAAAAAAGTAACCTTTATACTCTTTACCGTTTTTTAATCGAACATTTAGAGTTTTTCGGTCTAACTTAATTCCTAAACTATTAAAGTATCTAATTAAATCCATAATACTTTCGAATCTCTTTTCTGTTTTAGCCCTAGCGGATACATTTTCTCCTTTAACTATTATAGGTTTATTTTTCTTATTAACTTTTAATAAGTCTGAATCTACTTTTAGTTTATTATATTCATCAATTATTAAACCTACTTCTTCAAAATCAGTAGGTTTGAGCTTATCTATGTATTTACACAAGAAATAATGAAAGATTTTATTATTTTTTATATATTTAGTAAGAGTATCCCTTTTAATTTTTAAACCTAATTTACTTAGATAATCTATACAAGAAGTTAAAGAATAAAAATTTAAAGTAGAACCAATAATAGAAGAATCTACAAAAGTATTTCCATCCAAAATTTTTAATGTTACAGGAATATTCCGTCGAGTACCTAGTGTATACAATTCTTGTCTTTTACTTTGCATAATATCTGATAATTCTTTAACGGTAATATTGCTACTTAAAGCTGTAGGAATAGGATGGCTTAATAATAAAAATTTATTAAGATAATAAATTTTAGAATTTATATATTTTTTACAAGTATCAGGGTGTATTTTTAAAACTCTTTTTAATTCAAATTGAGACTTAGCATGATAATAAAGAGTACTACAAGTATGATCATAAATATATACACTGTTACCTTTTGATGGTCCAGCATTAACAACTCTTAAAGTATTCAAGTGAAAATCTTTACTTAATAAAAAGTATTGTTCTAATAACAGAGCATCATTACTATTAAATTTATTATCATCTAATTTAAAAATGAATAATTTAAAAGCTCCTAACCCTTCTTTATGAAGAAGAGGTAAAAATTTACCAGCAAAAGGAAAATCTCCTTTAAAATAGTAATCCATTCTTCGTCTTAGTAAATTAGAGGAACCTACATATTTTTTACCTGTATTTTTATGTATAAATATATATACACCAAAGAACCCTTTATATTTTGATTTACCAGTCAAATTATTTAAAAGTTTCTTATCTTCCGTTGTTTCCCCCCAAAGGGGAGGAAGATTAATTTCTACACCTTTAACTTTTAATAATTCTTCCAATTTTTCTTTAGAAATAGATAAATTTTGATTTAATAATATTTTATTAATAACTGAGTGAGTGGTAGATAGGCCACTATTTATATGCTCTATAGCTAAAGACTCAGAATTATTTGCTAAATTTCTTAATGTACTATAACTAAAAGATCTAGTTAAAGGTTTGTTACAAATAGAACCTAGTCCATATAAACTTAATGGTTCCCTAAATTGAAATTTTCAAATACTTCTACTAAAGGCTTCTTTATTAAGCAATTAAAATACCAAACAAAAGTAGTGCTTACTATAATTACATTCATTATAATACTTATAATGAAGCTTTATTTTTACATTTAAATAATTAGTTTAGCAAACTATTGTAGAGGTTTATCCCTAAATATAAATAAACAAAGTTAATATACTTATTTAGCAGAGAATATAAAACAAGTTTAACTTTTGACTTATATAAAGTTAACATATTCTCCTGCACCCTTTGGGGTGGGGTTTGACTATATCTTAAGCATTAATTTAATAACACCAACACCGTTTAGTCGATGAACTGCATACCTTATGAATTTCTTCTAGTAGGTACTTGGCTGCAGATTGCCCATTGAATTATAAATCTTGATTTTACCATACCACGAGTCATTACCTGTGCCATAAGCTATGTTACCATGCTTACTTGGTTAAGATTCCTTTAGGGTGTTCCCGCAATTTGATAGTTTATAACCATAGGTTCACTATGATTTAGGCCTCGCTCTGAAGACCATAGAAAACTCCTGTTCTTTCTGCTATGAAAGAAACTTGATTTAGACGACCTGGTACACAATCAAGTTTTAAACCTAAAGAAGGAACAGCAAATGAATGTATAACATCTGCCGAGATTTATATTAATAAAAATTAATTAAGATGAAGCTTATATAACATACTAGGTAACAAGTGATGTTTAACTATGTTTACTAACTTAGGCATACTTTCTTTTAAGATATAAATTCTAGGTTTTTTATTTTTAAAACCTTGAATAGTAGAGTTAATATCATACTTAATCTTAAGTACATTCATCAAGGTTATTACTTCTTGTACAGTAAAACTATCCGTACATAAAACTAAGCCTTTATTTAACTTAGCACCATCTCCCATAATTCAATGGGCAATAGCTATAGGTGTTAATAAATCATAAATATTCTCAGGTATTACTTTTACCTTATCTTTATAGAATAATTGATATATTTCATTAAAGCAAGGTAGGTTTCTAGTACCAAACCCTAAACCATAAAATATATTTCCTTTACGCTTACCTTTTGTGATATTAGGCACATTTGAACAGTAATGAGAAAGGGCCATAAATGAAAGAATAACATAGTCAGACCTAGATATCGCTTGTTTAAATCTAAATCTAGTGTTTGAATTTAAATTATCTTTTTCTAACCATCCATCAGACAATAACATACCCACTATTATTGAGTATGTGTCTGAAGTTAAAAAAATTAAACTTTTTAAACTAAATGAATATCTACCTTTATTTACTGTAGAACCTAAATTGGAACCATAAATAACTATGCTAGTACAATTATTAATTCCAAATTTAGGGTTTTCTCCACTCCCATTTATAGTTGGGGTATCTGGAGCGGCCAGATTTCATCTTTTTTTTTTTTCCCCCCTGAACTAACTGAAGGCTGGATAGAAGGTACAGAATTAGTAGGTTCATTTACAAGGTCTAGCATGACTGAGCTAAACCTTTTAGTTGAAATAATATTTTTAACTTTATTAAGATTATTTCGATATAAACCACTAAATTTTTTAAACATTATCTCCAAGTTATTTTTTATTAACATAATCTCGGACTATATCTTAGTCTAAATATATATAATAAATATACTTCTTGCGTATAGTCTCTGAGGAAATTTTATTATTTCCTGCTGATTTCTAATTAAAAATATTAATCAATTTTTACATAGAAATTACTAGTACGATTAATTATTAGATTCCAGCGCATATAACAAGATTCAAATTAAATTAAACGGCTTATTCGACAGCCAGTCTACCGTATAGTATTTTACTACATCAAAAAAGATAAGTATTAACATTTTTCTCTCCTCCGCGTTAGCCCTCCCCAGATCAGGCGTACGTCAAAGCCCCAGATAAAAATGGGGGGGGTGGGGCTATTAACATTAACAACGCCTGATCTGGGGTGGGAGGGGAGGGATTGGATGACGGTGGGGGAGGGAGGATGAAAAACTATTGTAGGCTAGGTTTAAATTTAATAAGGGCAAGATGTTTATCACCTGTAACGATTAATCTGATATGACAATCAACAGGAATAACTAATCTGTTATCCACGTCTAAAAGTCTAAATTGTCCTAATTCTAATGAATCCTCCATGGCTAACTGAATTTATCAAACAAAATTTATCTGTGAAAACCCAAAGTTAAAATACTGTTCGTTTATCATTCATATTCTTCCTAATTTGTTGGATTTGGGCCAAACCCTCAGGACTTAAATGACCTTTTGATAAAATAATATTATAAATATTTTTAAAATCATTATAATCCATTTTCTTTACTCCTAATACTGGATATAAATCAAAAAAAGGAATTACAATATTACCTATATCCTGAATATTTGAAATAGTTAAACTTACAGTTTGTTTTGATAAACTAATACCTTTATTTGTTCTGGAATAATATTTGTTGAAAGAAATATTTGGAAAGTAATTTGAAAAATAATCGTATAAACCTTCTAATAAGGTAGTATCTTTAAGATGAAGAGTTATTTTAAAAACACATCCTGTATAAAAAGTATCTTTATGCTGTATCAACTTAATATAAAAAGATCCATCTCCACTTGCAAATCCTGCTATCCACATTCCATGAGGAATACCCCTAAATTTGTAATACATAGTATCAATTAAAGAAATATTAAAATCAGGAAAAGCTTCTTTCAAACTATCAGATAATCCGAAATTAATTAAATTTTTTAATGTAGCCAATTTTGTCATACCTTGATAATTAAAATGTTCTTTTGTTGCCATAATATTATAAGCTTGTAACCAATATTGATACACAAGATATTTGCTGGAAACAAGAGGATATAGTTTAAAATGGTTAACAATAACTGCAAGATCTTTAAATGTTTTAACTCTATAACTAGTTACTTTTCCTTTTGTACTTACAGTTCCCACTCCTAATGTATCCTTAAAACTTAGAAGAATAGGTAAATCTTTAACATGTAAGTTAATTCCAAAAACTAATCTAGGAGTATACTTAAATTTAGATTTA
Source organism: Sporothrix mexicana (assembly GCA_021396375.1). Classification (NCBI taxonomy): domain Eukaryota; kingdom Fungi; phylum Ascomycota; class Sordariomycetes; order Ophiostomatales; family Ophiostomataceae; genus Sporothrix; species Sporothrix mexicana. The sequence continues at coordinate 18,423 of WNYC01000134.1, read as the reverse complement.
GAATATTTAGATAATTCAATACTAAAATAACCTTCAGCATCAACAAATCCAGTCATAAACCAAGGATCTAGTTTATTTAACTTTGGTCTTTTTGTAACAACTACATTTTCAGAGATTTTTTTATTGTTAGAAAGGATTTCAGGTTGATACCCCTTTACAGGGGCCATTAGAGTGCACCTTAACAGTTCTACTTGAAAACTGTAACTACCGTCCACTCGTTGCTCTTTTACCAGTGCAATAGCGCTGGATTTAGATCCGCGATAACCCATTTCATTTTCAATCCTATCATAGCTTGTTACCATACCTGAGTAATTACTTCAGCCACACATAACGTTTCCATTATGGCTTGGTACTATGATTAATAGGGTGTCCCCGGAGTTTGATAGTTGGGCCCACAGGATCGATTTCCCAGATCGATCAGCAGGCAACATGTAAGAATCAAAATCAATTGATTCCCCATCTTCAGATAAGAAATCGCTATATTCATAAGATCAATATCATTGATGCAAATTAAAATAATTTTAATTTGTCGACTGTACATTAAGCAATATAAATTTCATTATATCACCCACAAGTGACCCAGTCTGTAGCAATAAATGTAAAAAAATAAACCATATACTGACGGTCTATCTTCTATCTCCGATATAAAAAAGTATAGAATTTTAACCGTTTTCACTCGCATCGCCAAAGGCTATAAACCTTTAAGAATCCCGTCGGACTCTTAGAAAAAATAGACGTTAAATTTATTTAAATTTTAAATTAAACGTAAAATTTTTCACGACTATTATATATATGTGTTTCCTGCAGCAACACCCTAACGTCACGTAACGTCACATTGGGTTACGTAAGGGTTCTGCTTCTATGCTTTGCGATTTTTGCTGCAAGAGTTTGAAAGAACTTAAACAAAATTATTAATACCTAGTTTATATAACATAGAAGAATGCATATAAGGTAAAATTATCTCTCTAATATGATTAACGGATTGTTTTTTAATATAGATAGAATATCTGTTTTTACCACTTAATTTTTGAATAGTTGTTTCTAATTTAAAATTAGATTTCAACACTTCACTTAAAAGTTCTAATTCTTTAAATTGAAAACTATTAGTAGCTATTCTGATACCATATTTAGTTCAACAACCATCATCCATAATTAATACAGCTAAAGCTAATGGTGTTAAATATTCATTAATGTTTAAGGGGATTATTTTTATACCGTTTTTATAAAACATTTTATGTATTCAATTAAAACTACTAAAAGTAAAAGTATTAAATTCAAAACCATAATATTGCATGCCCGGTCTGCTTTTAATAGTCCTAGTATATAATCTGGGCTGTAGATTACTAGTATAACCTCTACTATTAAAAAAAGAGTATAATCAAAAAAGATATTCTTTATGTATTATACTTTGTCTATAGCATATTCTAATACCTTCTCCAGACCTCTTATTCGCATAGCTATCCCCCAATAATGAACCTATAATTACAGATAAAACATCTTTATTATGTGGTCCAATTCTATTTATAGCCCTTATATTACTTATGTGATAATGTCTTTTTAAAATTTTATTTTGAATTTGAATTTGTTTTTTGTTATAAAATTGACATAAGTTTTTACGTGGAGAAAGTATTGAATCTAATCCACTATTAAAGTTAAACCCGTTAAACCCATTTTTATGTTTAAAACTAAAATTAATAGCCGTACTTGAGACGTAACACTTGTTATTTTTTTTACCAATGATATTTGACAAAAAATTGGTGTCTTTCATTTTTTTTAATATATATAATTTTAGGCCACCTAATAAAAAAAAGAGACCTACTACTTTGATTGTTAATGTTGGAGAAATAACTTCCGTATTGTTATATTATATTTCATGTAAACTTAAAAATCTTTGACAGTTAATATTAGAAGAGGGATACCTCCCCCTCCCCCCATTTATGGGAGAAGAGGGCTGCTTCTCTCAGTGAACCTCCCCACCCCACCCCAAAGGGGGGGGGGGTTGTTAGATCAGCCACCCGGATGGGATAAGTGGTGGGTCATCTTTTTTGTAACGTCTCTAAATAAAAACGGAGGTAGTGGATAGATTATAACGTAATACATAGAAATTTATACTACCACCCATAAATAGGAAAGTACTAAATTTATTCTATTATTATTAGTCCTACTTTTTTAATTAAGTATAACAGTCTTTAACTTAATAATAAAAAATATGGATGAAAATAAATAAAAAAATATTAATATAACAATACGGACTTTGTCTTAATAAAATTGAGTTTTATTGTTCAAGTGAAGTCTCTGAAGAAATAAATATTCTTGCAAATTGTATTTAAAAATTTAAATTTTTTACTTTAATTATAAAAGTATTTAAATTTAACACTTCCTTGCATATATGGAAATTTAAAATGAACTCAGTTATTGAATAATTAAATTATTAATTCATTACTCTTATAAAACCTTTCCTTAATTTGTTTGTAATATTTCTCCACGTGAATTAAAATGAATTGGAGCGGGAAACAAAAGGGGGGGGGGCGGGGAGCGATTAAAAACGTAAAAAAAGAGCGAAGTATGGCAACACCCACCCCACCCCACCCCCAAATTCGCCACCCCCCTTCGACGTCTCCCCCCACCCCACCCCACAAAAAAGGGGGGGGGGAGGCTGTATTGAGGGGTGGCTGTATTGAGGGGAGGGGAGGGGAGGGGAGGGGAGTACTACGTTGCGTATTCAAAATATAGAACTTTAATAATAAAAGTTATATTTTTTATAGGGGGTGTTGTATAAAAACAATTATATTTTTTTTTGAAGTAAACTATTAAGAGGTCCTAATTTATAATAAATACTAGGGTCCAAATAAGGGATAATTAAGGATTTAAAAATTGATAAAGATTTAGCTGGAATGTATATAACGGGCCTCTTTTCATGATTTTGTACTGTCACTGTTAATTTAAAAATATAGTGCAACATTCCTGCTAGTTTATATACATCAGAATAAGTAAACCCTTTAGTATGTAAAAACAAACCCGACTTAGCGTAGGCCCCATCATCACTAAATAAATAAGCTAATACTTTAGGTGTTAAATAAAAACATAAATCGTCAGAAATAAATTTTACCCATTTATTATCAATTTTTTTATAAAAAAGATAATGAATTTCTTTTAAACAAGGATAACTACGAGTGACAAAATAAATAAAAGATAAATTAGTTTTATTTCTTATAGAATAATTAATATTAGGATAACTCCCACACAAAAAAGACAAAGAATTAAACGAATTTCAAAGATAAGGAAATCTTTTTAAAGTTTGACCTAAATGAAATCGGGGATTAATAGATGTCTTTAAGTAAGCTATGCTACCATCGCCTAATAAATTTCCTATAATTTGTTCCTTGTGATTATTAGTTAATTTAGTTATATTTCGAGTATCTTGAGAAATTTTTAAACCTACGCCGTACGGCGAAGAGCAGATGTTTCCTTCAACTCCAAAAGGAACAATCTCTTTACTATTATTATTAGGAGTAATAACTAATTTAATCATTTTTTTATATAATTGTTTTTTTATCCCACATACTGGTTTAGTTGTTGTAATAAGTGTTACAGAATTTAATAAAGTTAATTTGGTGAGGGTATATGAGCCGTAATCAAACGCATTTAATTTGATTAATAACTCGGTAACACTAAATTCAAAAAGCGAATAGCCCTTAAGGGAATCCATTATATATAGCAATCTAAATGAAGGAAAAGCAATAGCAATTAATACTAAGGCCATGGAATAAAATTATATTTTTATGCAGCTCCCGCTTTTATTAGCGTTTTTATAATATTTACACTAGATTAAGTGTAAGAACTGCGTAGGCAGCTAGCGTCCACTCTTATTTGTGGTAATGGTAAAAAACCACTGATTTCGCCACAAAGAAACACCTTTTTTTAATTAATAGCTTGGCTAATATTGAGCAGAAACTAATAACTTTAGGAAAAAATTTAAAAATTTTTTAAGCTAAGGCTAAGAAGATTATTTATCCAAATTAAAAATAATGAGAAAGAAGATGCATCCCTACATTAAATTAAGTATTCAGCAAAGTATAATTATTATTTAAGTACTAGTATTAGCCTAATTACTAAATCAAAGAATAAAACCTTTTATTTAATGCGTGGACTTCAAGTATTCAAAAAATTATCCTTCAAACTATTTTTTGGTCCTTCGACCCGAGGTCCCAAGCGATACCTCGCTAAGGACCGAAGGGAAATAAATCTTTTATTATTCATACCAGCTTGGATTTCAAAAAGTTTATCTAACCCTTCTTTAGTAATATGAGATCGTTTTTTAATTAATTCTGCAGCTTTACATCAATCCTTAAAATCTGAAGATTTTTCACCTAAAATATTATATTCTAGGAAAAAAGGTATAATTTTTTCTACTATATCTTGGATATTACTAACTAAAAAATAGTGTACAGGATTTCTAGTATCTTTTTTTAATCTTCCACAATTAAAAAAAGAAATAAATTTCCCCCCGGCGGCACCTCGTGCTTACTTTTTTTTCAATTGATTCATCAATTGAAAAAAAAAGTTAGGCCCAAGGTGCCTCCTTTAGGGGGGCACCGATTTATAAAGGGCAATAAAATGAAGTCACGAGAATGTTGGGTTATCGAAAAGCCTATCTCCGTTCTATATCCTACTTTAAACTTTTTATTCACTCTAATAGTAATGTAGAAACTACCATCACCAGAGGTAAAACCAGCCATTCAATAAGGATTAGGTATTTCTTTATCTCTTATTAAAGGTCTAACAACGGGACTTATATTTGGAAAATTTATTTTTAGTTCATTAGACAAACCTAAATTTAACGCTGCTTTAATAGATAAAATTTTCCTTAAACCTTCTAAAGTTAAATGTTCCTTATTCTTCATTAAACTGATAATATCTTTAAAAAGTATATAGTCAGCAAGCTTTTGAGTGACTGGGGGATAATTATCAAAGTGCGGAATTATCACATCTACAATTTGTGATAAAGAATCAACACGAAAAGTACAGTAATCTTTAAATATTACTATTTTTCCAGCCCCCGTTCAGGAAAAAAAAAAAAAAAACCTTGAATTTTTTTCAATAAATGTAAATCTTTAATATGGCTAGTAGTCATAAATCTTGCGGCCACTACAAAACCGGTTTTAGTTGAGGGACTTTTTAAAATACTAACAGTAAAACTACCTTCAGCATCTATTAATCCCGTTATAAACCAAGGATTAATAAGGTTACTAGATTTATTAACAATAAAAGGATTTGAACTAGCGATTGTAGAAAACTTTTTAATTTCCTGATTACTCTTAAAGGTGTTTCTCTCCTGCGGCCGCTTTCTTAAAACCTGAAGCTTTTTTAATACGCCACGTAAAAGTAGATTATTAATAATATAATTTTGCTAGAATTAGCCTAGTAATTCTAGATTTCCATAGAGTACACCTTAGATGTTTTTTAATTAAACATCAACTACCATCTACTCGTTGCTCTTTTACAGAAATTATATTCATTTCTGACTTAGATCCGCGATAACCCATTTCACTTTCGTTTATCTTATGACTTGTTACCATACCTGAGTGATTAGTTCAGCCACTTATAACTTTTCAATTATAGTTTGGTATCAGAAGCTTTAGGGTGTCCCCGGAGTTTGATAGTTATACCCAAATATATGATTTAATAAATAGGTGTTATAGTTCAAACTAATTCTAACACTGTCACCATTTATGGTGGGACTATCTCTTTATCTTTAAAATAAAAATATTTCATGTGTAGTCTCTGAGGATTGTCTAATCTTAATATCAAAGATCAGTTTTAATTCCTGCTGATGAATATTTTTACCTTAAATTTATCACTTATAATTGTCTATAGTATTTAAGGTTTTATAGTTTTCAGCATATAGTGAAATTTAATTCATAGTTTTTCTAGATTAAGTTAAATTTCTTTAGTTAAAAAGAGATATTTTTCTACGTGGAAAAAAATCAACCCTGATTTTAGATATCTATTAACTGTGCTTCCACTTATTCCTAAATACTTCCCAGCTTTTCTAGCTGAACTAAAGTTATCTATTAATTTTAGTATTTTTTTTATTATTTGAACCTTTTTCATAGATATAAACAGGAGTTCCATGTTTTTTACTTATTAATAATTTAGTTTTTTCAGATAGTTTTCTACCTAAAGCTTTTTCCCTTATTTTATCTTTAGCTTCTTCACTGTGGGTTTTACCATAATGAGGATTTTTATCGCCAGATCTCTTTATACTCATTAGTTTTTTTGTTTCTTCACTATGTGAACGGTTTAGATTAGAAGATTTATTTTCTTTATAAAATTTATTTAAACTATCACTAATTTTTAATTTAGTTTTTTCTGAGTGATGAAAATTTTTAGAAGAACCTGCTATTTTTAAAATATTATATTTGGGATTTAATTTATCTAAGTAATATTGTTCTCTAGTTAATAATTCAGATTTATTACAATATTCTAATATTGTTAGAGAAAAATTCGAGTAGCCATATTTAATTAGAGCTCTACTAATAATATCACCATCCCTGCTTTTTAAATAGCCGAGATTAAAGTAATTTTTAAATCTTTTAGAAATATCTATAGATTGTCCAACATATATACCTTCTTCAAGTTTATTACTTAACATATAAATACCAGATTTTCCTTTATTTTCTGTTAATATAGTTTTTCTCATAGTAAAAAGATTCTCATAAAATATTTCTCCGCAGCGCGCTATGAGGATTGGCAAAATGTTATCTTTAGATTTATTAACTTCTTTTACTGAATCTAAATTTTTTTTAGGTAAGCTCGAATAATTTCGCTTAATAAAAGCTAGTCCTCCCTCCATCTTTTTATGGGAGTACTGGTCCCTTCCTAGTATAGGTATAGCCCTATCCTTCCGTAAAAAGTAGAAAGAGACAGTTAAAAAATGTAAATTTTTTTTAATGACATTTTTTACAGCCAGATATTTGCGAAGGGCAAGTATTTTTGAATTAAATAGTAATATTATTTGCAGGGTAAATTTATTTTTAGAAAACTTATGAATAGGCACAGTAGTACCATGGTTTAAATATTTATGAGCAATAGGATTTTTATTATTATTATAATAAAACATAATTGAAAAAAGAACTCAGAAAACTGAAAGTCCAATAAGAATTAAATAAAATCCGATGCTATTATGTAATGAAATTAATCCAGTAAACCCAGGTGCAGCACTATCTTGAAATCCTAATTGTCAGGGTTCTGCAGCGTCATTTAAAATAATACTATTAAATAAAGATAGTAATTGTGTCATTAATTATTTTAATTTTTGTCTATCTTAATTTACTAATTCTAAATGTAATTTAATTATTTAATAGACCTAATTTTTTTTTGGTTTGTGGCCTACGTGGATTTTGTCCAGCGAAACCCGAGGTTGCCTATCCTCACTGGTTGATTTTAAAAATCTGCGGGCTTTCTTTTTTTTTTTTTTGCCGGGCTAAAAAAGGGGAGGTCCTTTTTAATCCGCAGCCTAGCATTAAAAGGGCCGTACAGACTTTTTTCATCCTGCCCCAAAAAATATTTTAAGATTTAAGATAACCTTACTGAAAAATCTAAAAAATTTATAATTACGGCTCCGGCGCCCTAAGAATTTGTGTTTTAGATATATAACGAAAAAATCTATAAGTACGGCAAGGACGGCTAAAAAAAATTAAATTTTTAATGATGGCCGATATTACCTTGTATAAAAAAAATTTTTTTATAAATCTGGTGCCAGTCCTGCGTCCCCCCCTCCCATTTTTCCATATCCCCCCCCCCCCCCAACAGAACAGATATGGGGGGGGGGCCGGACTTCTAAATTTTTGAAGCCCACGTAGAAAAAAAATTTATTGGGGGCAGGCAGCGTTAGCCCCCCTTCCCCCCCTCCCATTCCCTTTAGAAGTCCGTACGGACTTTTAAGCCCACCAAAAAGGGGAGGGGTGGGGAGGTCTACACCTTTATTTAAATAAGGGTGATTGGGATTGGGTGTTTAGCCGGAGGTTTCCTTTGATTAAATTAAAAAAATTAAACTATAAAAAAAAAATAATATAAATAGAATCTAAAACACCAATAAAAAATTTAAACAGTAAAAAATTTTTAATTTTAAAATAAAAAATTTTTTTTTTATTAATTTAAGGCTACGTTAACCTCACCCGTACTAACTAATGAAGGAATTGGGTGGTGCCGTACTTATAATTTTTTTGAATGCGCTACTCCCTCCCCTTCCCTCCCCCCGTACGCTCCCATTTATGGGGGGAGCGTTGTTAGTAGCCCCACCCTACGTGGAAAAAGTCCACCCCTCCCCAAATTCGCCACCCCCCCCAAAGGGGAGGCTGTATTGAGGGGCGCGAATCTGGCGGGGTGGGGAGTACGGGCGGGTGGGGAGAAATATAACGCAAAAAAAATTATTAAGGGGGGGGGTGAAGTGGCGGCCGGAGCTAGAGGCGAGCATTAAAACGGCAACGTAGTTAACGGAATCTTTCGTTAAAAAACACTGAATTAATATTTTATTAATTATAATTTACATCTTTATACTTAAATGTTTCTTAAGATTACTCTTTTTATTTTAATTCTTAAATAATTTTCATTATTTAATCTAAAAATTTTAGGATTCGAACCTAATTTTTTGTTTTTTTTCACCTTTTTTTGTTTGTTTAGTGGAACCCAAGGTCCTTAAACCATTTAAAAGGTAATTTTAAAAATCAAATTAAAAATATTTAGGGTTAAAAAACCACCGCAGCGCGAGCTTCTTCCAATTAAGTAAAAAACAAAAAACCCGTTTCTTCTTATAAAAAGAACTTAATTGGGAAATGAAAAATGTGATATGGGCATATGGACATATAAAAAAATAAGGGCACCTTAAAATATAAGAAGATAACTCTTGCCCACCCGACCCGCCCGTACGGGCGGGTGGGGAGGGGCTAACGCTCCCCCCAGATCAGGCGTTGTTAGTAGCCCCACCCCTCCCATTTATGGGGATCAGGCGTTGTTAGTAGCCCCACCCCTCCCTCCCCGCCAGATTCGCGCCCCACCCCTCCCCACCCCACCCCCACCCCTCCCCACCCTCCCCTTTGGGGTGGGGTGGGGAGGAGGGAGTGGGGGGGGTAAATAAAATTTGCCACTCCCCGCAACGGAGGGGTGGAATTTAATATTATTTTTTATTTTAAAAATAGTCACATAAATGGGGAAAAATAAAAAATTATTGCTAGGATTCAGGGTAAAGGGGGGGAGGTTCCGTAATTATAAATTTGGTATAATTTTTAGTAAGGTTTACCTTAATCTAAAAATGTTATTAGGATTAGGGGGGGTTAATAGGGCTTTAAATAGAAGAGTTTTTTTGTGGAGTAATTTTTTCTGCGCTGGCGGGCCGCCCCTTATAGGTTAAATTTTTAGAATTAATGTTATCTTAATTTTAAAAATTTTATAAGTACGGCGCCATCTTGCTAAATAGAAAAAAAAAAAAAAATTTTTTTTTTCTTTTAATACCAATACGCCACATATAAGTTTAATTTTTTGGAAGTAGTCCTTCGAGCCGAGGTCCGGGTCCAGACGAAGGGGGGGGGGGGGGGGTTAAAATTAAAGGGAAAATCAAACTATTCTTCTCCCAATTTCTTTAGTTAAAAACAAAAGGATTAACATAAAAACGTATTAATACTATAAATAATATAGACTATACTAAAATATTATATTAGTAAGTACTTATCCTTTAAAAAAATGTTTAATTCGATTAATTCTTTTTTAATTGAAGATTGCTCCTCCCCACCCCTATTTAAAAAATTTATTTATCCACCTATAAAAATAAATAAATAAAAAATTTAAATCGGGGAGGAGGAACTATTGCTAAACTATTACCCTTTATAAAAGAAAGTACTACTTAAGTGGAGTATAATTAAGAGGAAGAGGGGTTACTTGAGCTAGAAGGATTACCTTCAGTGCTTCCGCTAGTACTTACATTAAAACCTGAGTCGTAGGCGCCTGAAGAGGATGGTAGGGAAAGTTTTTTAAGATTGAGCTGGTAAATTTTCAAAAGGATGTAATGATATTGGACTACTTAAAGTCCATTCAATTGTATTTGAAAAATTTCCTTCTTCATCTTTATCTTCATTAAAAAAATATGACATAATTTTTCAAGGATTTTTAGAGCTATAATTATCATTTATAAAAATGTTATATATAACATATATAAAAACAATTGTAGCCACTAAAGAAACTAGTGATCCAAAACTAGATACACTATTTCAACCACTATAAGCATCCGGATAATCTGGGACTCTTCTTGGCATCAATTTTGTTAGTTCTAGGATATTAAATTATCCTAGGTTCCTTTCCTTACGGTACTTTATTTTAACAATAAAATAGATTATTTATTTTTGAATACTTGAAAGTCCACGTATAGATAATCAAAGGTTCAGACTATGTCTTTCAGTATTTAAATTTATATAATTATAAAAATATACTGATTGGGCGCTTGTACAGGTTTATTGTTAATACTACTCACCTGTTAGTCGTTGAACGTTTTTATTTCGAAACTAATAAATAAAAATTAGCTGTATTGAAATAAACTTCGCTGCAAATTTTCCTATATTAATAATAAAATAAAATTTATTTAATATGTCAATATAGGACTTCCTTGCAATTCACCCAATTTTCTAATAAAGTCTTTAAAGGAATTTATAGAGGCATTAATTAATTTAATTTTATTCTAGAAAATAATTTATTTTTATAAGGTAATCCGTTTTTTAAATATTTAGTTAAAGTATCTTTACCCATTTTAAAAAATTTAGCACATTCTACAGTAGCATATGTCCCTATTAAAATTTTAGAATTCATAATCATAATCATAAACATAAACTTTTTTAGCCCGGCGGCACCTCTGCGTAGCTGCTTACTTTTTTTTCAATTGATTCATCAATTGAAAAAAAAGTTAGGCCCAAGGTGCCTCCTTTAGGGGGGCGCCGCAGGGTTAATTTTTCTATTGTAGAATTTTTTTTTTTAATCCGTACATTGGATTATTTTTACCTTTTTTATCTCTGCGCGAGCGTTTTGCATATTAATAAATTCATTTGAAAAAGTTTTACCGTACATTGGGTTTAAATTACCAGACCGATTTAGTTTAAAAGCATTGTCATGTTTAAATCCTAAGGTCGTACCAGTACTAGGAGAATTATTTAATTTATGTGTATTATATTTACTAAAAAGGATATCAATATAAAATTGTTCTCTTTCTAACATATATTTTTTACGTGGAGAATACGCCACGTCAACAGAGCCTGTATGCCCCAAATCTTCTAAAATAACTAATATAAAATTATTATGTCCATATTTACTTAAACTATTATAAATAGGTAAATTCCGTTTTAAAACACTAGGTGTTCAATAAGATAATAACCGTACTGAACCATTTCAAGCACTTCCAACATAAATTTTACCATTAATCAAGTTCATTCATTGATAAATAACTGTCCGTTTTCGATTTTCCAGTCCAATCAAATTTCGATTTAAATTAGGTGTATAAATTCTTAATGGTTTACCTAAAAATATAGGTAGTAAATGCGGTCCGTAAAAAGGTGTAACAACAACCAGAGAAGAAATTACACTAGTAAAATTATTCTTTAAATAAATTTCTTCAATAATAAAATATTCAGGCGCAATTACAAAACAAATAAAATTATTTTCATGGACATAAAAATTAGATATAATTTCATATATACCGGCCAATCCTAAGAAATGTTGAGGAAAAAATGTAAGATTCACCCCCGCAAATAATGTTCAGAAATGAACTTTACCATAGTATTCATCAAAGATTTTACCTACTATTTTTGGAGTTCAAAAGTAAAATCCTGCAAATAACCCAAATACAGCTCCCATACTTGAAACATAGTGAAAATGCTTAATAAAAAAAATTTTTATTTTATTAATGTGGACTATCTCTTTACCGGCAATACTTAAAATTATTTATCTTAATTATTTGTGATAAATTTATTGACAAAAGGAACTTTATATCATAGAGGATTTTCATATTTAATTCAATCTATAACAAAATTTTTATAAATTTCATGTTCTACACTATTACTAGGAGAATTTTTGTATTTTCTAATTTCTATAAAAGGTTTAATTTTACTCACTCTATAAAATTTCATATCACAATATAATCTATTCTCCATAAAATAGTCATAAATAAAAAGCATACTATTAACATTTTGAAATTTAAAAGCTATACTAGTAAAATCTTTAGGCCTATTTACACCAGAAGATTTTTTACGTTTGATAATAGTGGGTTTACAATTTAACAAAGTATTATTAAAATTTAATCTAGAAGTATATTCATTAAACTTGAATTCTAAGTTACATTCTATTCTATTACCAGAATAGTTGAATACAATAGAACCATCAGTATCTACTAGTCCTGCTAAATAAGGGTCATTAAACCCTATATTATAATTAGGTTCAATATATTCTATATCATTAAGTATACAAGCCTCTTTAAATGCAGGTACTTTAAGTCTAATTAAGCCATTGACCTTTTTAATTATATATGTCATATCTTCTTTAGTAGAGACTATGTAAATAGAATAAGGTTTATTTTTATCCGTTCTTATTCTACCTCTATGTAACTTATTTTGTATTCGTGTTAAAATTCTAATATCTCTATTATGTAATTTTATCCTAATTTGTTTAAGAACCTTTTTATTATTTATAATATTTTTTCTAATATCAAAGTTACCATCCCCATCTATTACCCCAGCAAACCAATTTCAAAATTTAAAATCTTCAATTTCCGGTAACTGACGTATAGTCTCTGAGAATCCTTTTCAGTTTTCTGCTGATTGTATATACATAAGATTAGAACTTATTGTAATATCATTGTTTTGACTATTTAAAAGATTGTTATTCCTACTAGCATCTTTTTTATAAAGATAAGACGTATTAATAAATAGTAAATAATACACAAAGAATATAGTTTCCAGCATATAGTCAGTTGCTAAATAATCTGTAGTAAATGAAGATAAATTATTTAGGCCCATTTGAGCAACTACGTAATCGAAACACAAATTTATCTAGTTGTTAAGCGATCTACCTTTTTATACAAGGCCGAAAGCAGAACAATTTTACGAAAGGCTATTGTGCTATCTTTAATCTTGAGTTACTTTTTTTTCTCTCAAGAGCCGGTTTCCCGGTGACTAGAGTACACCTTACAATTATATTAATAATAATTGAAGAACCATCTACTCGTTGCTCTTTTACAGAAAACATACTTGAAATCTGATTTAGATCCGCGATCACCCATTTCAGTTTCCTTCATCTACTACAAATTTTGTAGGTTACTAGTAATGTTACCATACCCTGATAATTAGTCAGGCCAGATAAAAAGTTTCCCTTAAATCTTTGGTTACTAGAGCTTTAGGGCTTCCCCGGAATTTGGTTCTTAAACACAAAAAAAGAGTAAGAAACCTTTTCTCACTTTTCATGTATCGTGCATAGCTATATCCAGAGATGCATTAGATAACACGACCCCTGTTACTTAAATAAAAAAATATTATAATTTTAACTAATCTAATAATCTATGGAAGCTAAATATATAATTATCATATGGTAAATTAGAAATAACATGTTTTTTTATGATTTCATGTCTTATTCCTAGTTCTAACTCGGCCAACATTATCCCATCAAATTTTCGAATAAAATTCTTATCTTTATCAAATACAAAAATTGGTTGTTTAATAAAAATATTATTTTTTATATCTTCTATTAACTCAGAACAATTAAGATAAGACAAATATTTAGGAGTATCTTCTAATAAAATTTTATTAGTTTTAATATATCAACTCCCTCTAAACAATAACTCACTTTTAATTACTTTATTAAGAGTAATATTATTGGATTTAATTAATTTGGCTAATGTAGTAACAGAAGGGAATATCACAAGTAGATTTTTAAATGAGTCATAAATAAAAATTTCATTAGTGGATTTACTAGAAATTAATTTTTGAATACTTTCATTATTATGAGTTTTCCCATAAAAAGGATTAAGTTTTCCCTAAATAAAAAAAGGCTTTTGAAATTAAAGACTTAGTTTCATTTGAGAGTTTTTTATTCTTAGCTAACTTTGATAACATTAATTTTACCTGAGAAGAGTGTTTATACCCTTTAGAAGAACCACCATACTGTAACACATTGTAATATGGTTTTAAATTAGTTATTCAAAATGTTTCTCTGTTAAAAACATCAATTAAACTTGGGTATTCAATAATAATTAAAGAGAAATTTTGATAATTATATTTAAGTAAAGCTTTTATAATAGGCTGATTATTATTTTTTTTTTTTTCTCCCGTCGGCACCTCTGCGTAGCTGCTTACTTTTTTTTCAATTGATTCATCAATTGAAAAAAAAGTTAGGCCCAAGGTGCCTCGGGCACCGCAGGGAAAAAGCTTTTATTAAAATAATTTCTCATACGAGTAGCTATATTAGTAGAACTTCCTATGTAAAAATGACCATTAATTAAATTAATTAAACAATACACACCTGAAACTTTACCTCTATGTTCATTAAGTATTTGAATTCTATATAATTTAAAATTAGAATAAATTTTAAGTCTGATCTCCTCCTTTGGTACTGAAGGAGGAGTTAAGCCAGGCTCAGCAGTTGATTCTAAATTTACAAGATCTCCTCCATCTGCTATGCTCGGACCCTCAAAGGCCTTTGTGGCGGCCTGGAGGATAGGGGTAGTATTACCTGCGTATGGTAGCGAATTTTTTTTATCTAGAAGTAAGATAGAGGAAATTTTTTTTCTCACACAATTAATAATTAAAAAAGCATCCATATTTTTTATTAAATTATCGTAAATAGAACTATAATTAATTATAGCTACATATTCTATTAATTATATAATAACTTTTTATTTTGGACTTTATATTTTACTATATAAATTAGTATGAAGTTTTATATAAATATAGAATTGGACTATATCTTTTTATATACTAAATACAATTAATATAATAATACAACGTATAGTCTCTGAAGAATTTAATTATTTCTTGCTGGTTAACCATTAATTATGAGTGCAGCATCCTGCGGCACGGCATCCGTAAGGATGCTTACAATTATCTTAATTTTTACCCTGCGGTCCTGACACAAAGTTATTGACTAATAAAAATTTTAGATAATGGCTTAGGCTATTATCTTCTTAAGCGAAGCTTAAGGTCTATTGGACATGAGTCCAATATAAAAAAATAAAAAAATTTTATTAGGGTCGAAGGACTAATTTCATAGTATAAGATAATTTAGGTACTTCCAGGCATATAGTTATATTTATAGGAGAGCTAACTAAGAGTGACCCTCCTATTGTAAATAGAGCTAAGACTTAAAAAAATTTTTTTTTACTCCGTTAGATTTTTTTAGGTTAATAAATCTTAAGTCTGGTTGGTTTTTCAAATTTAAATTAGGGGGGGGGTGGCGGCTACGTGGAAAAAAATAGAACTTATAATGATTCTATTTTTTAACTGATTTGCAACGGGAGCCCAACAACTAAAAACTATTCTATAACTTCACAAATTTTTCAACATTTATGATATAGTTTATCTGAATTCAGATGTTTTCTAATAGTGGCCTTATCAATTTTACCATCCATTTTTTTGATATAATTTGTGGCCGAATTTAAAGAGTCAAAAGTTTTAGATAAATCGGAATTTTCAATATTAATTAACTTAATTTTTTTAGGTTTTAATTCTATATTTTTAATATAAAATTTTTCATTTTTATATTTTGTAATGGATTTAAATCCTTTAAGCATCTGTGATTTATATGTTTCATCATTGTCTACTTTTTCTAAAGGTACTAAAGAAAAAATATGGTTATTAATTGTAAACCCTTGACAAATACGTTTATATAATGTTTTATGATGTCATTTAATGTTATAATCCTTTTTAAATCTAACTATACTGGAATAAATAGTAATTAAAGAACCTAAAGAATCATAAACATAAACATTAAAACCACTTTGTTTAGAAAGTTTATCTCTGTCTTCTTGACTAAATTTTCTACTTTGATTAAATTGGATTAATCTATTAATCTGTTCAACGGAAGGTTTAAATTGAGGTCTTAAACCTTTCATTTTAGATAAACTAGTTTCAGTATGTTTATAACCTAAACTAGTTTTAACAAATTTTAAAATATTATATTCAGGTTCTAATAAACTAATTCAAAATTGTTCACATTTATCTAAATTTTCTATTGAGCAATATTCTAGTATAACTAAAGAAAATTCTTGATAATCATATTTTAATAAAGCTTTAATAATTAAACTTTCACCTTTATTTTTAGAATTCAAATAACTCTTTCGATAGTATCTAGCTAATCTACCGGTTTTAATATTCCCTAATTCTTTAGACTGGCCTACATAGTATTTTTTATTAAAGTTATTAAATCATAGGTATACTCCTGATTTACCTTCATTTTCACTTAAAATTTGCTTATGGGAAATTTTAGCATTTTCATAAATTTTTTCAGCATATAAATTTCAATTATTAAAAAACTCTTTTTTATTACTAGGATAAATAGACTTAGTCGAATAAGCCCATCCCTGGCTCAATTTCCCTCCACCGTTCCCAACGGTACGGGCCCGCGCTGTTAGCGATGCTCCAGTGCCCTGCCCACGGTACCGACAAAAAAGGGAGGAATGGTCAAGCATATACAATGCTTTTGTAAAGATAAATACTTGATTTATAATTATAGACTCAACACTTACAATATCTAAATTTGGAATAAATAAATCAAAATTTGCTACTAGAAATAGTATAAGTAGTAAGACTCACTCAGTTTCACTCCAAACTAAGACAATTAAAAAGTAAAGAGGATAAATAAATACGTCATCCCTTACCCCCGCGGAGCGCGGAGCGCGGAGCGCGGAGCGCGGAGCAAAGAATACGACGTCATCCCTTTATGTTGGGGAAGTACGGTTTAAAAAAATTTTTAAAAGTAGTTGTCGTATATTTACTCCTCAGTCCTCAAAGTTTGTTAACCATTCTTGTCGAAAATGATTAAGGAAAAAGGAAAAACTCCTAACTTTAAACCTTTTCAGGTTTTTAGGATTATATCTTATCGTATTTGCTATTTAAATTTTAACTAAAAACCGATCTGTACGTATAATCTCTGAAGAAACCACAAACTAAAATTTTATATTCGCCTTTATTCTACCTCGACCTTTTTTTTTAACATTCTCCCTATAATTGATTTAATCTAATCAAATAATAATGTTAAAAGAGGCCGCTCCCAATTAAACTCCCAATTTTCCCTATACTATAAATGGGAGATTTGATTGCATTGGTGTGCCCCCCTCCCCTAAATACGCGGGGGGGGACGGCACCACTGCACTCCATTGAGAAAAGCATATAATTTTATATTTTATTATTTCTTGCTGGTTAACCATTCTAATATTAGATTTTCTTAAATTTTTACTTTTTTATTAAGTATAAGAAACTTTAGGTACTTCCAGACATATAGAACAGTTATTCATAATATTAATTAAAATAATATATGATAATGGAACTCTTAGCTTAGCTATTTAATCCCATTGTAAACACTAAAGGAGTATTAAAATTTAAACTACCTCCATATAGTGTTGCCCAAGGTTCAGTCTTTGATCATCTCAGATCTAGTTGACTTATTATCTAATATAAAAAATAAAAAAAATTTTTTATTAATATATTATTAAGACAAATTAATGCCCTAAACCATTACTGGCGATTTTGGACTATTCCTTAGGATATCATAAATAAATATACAACTTATAAAAAATTAACTATTAAATTAAAATTAAGAACTGTAAAATAAAAAGATAAACTGACTATTTTAGCTAATTATCTTTATTTATTATTAGATATTCCTGGGGCGTCTAGTCTCTACGCTTTTACATGATAGTTTCCTGAACATGATTTAGTTCGACGATTATCCTAATACTATTGATTTCTAATATTAGGACTTCCCTCGAGTTTGCCCCTATATTGTTATATTTAATCTTCATTTTTTTTAATATAACAAATCTTTTTTTTTTTAATAATTAATGTTTAGCTTCTCACTACTGCTTATGAGACTGACGTCAAGGTATTAGCAGCATTAACTAACTAATAGTCTGTGGTAAAACGAATCGTAATCTAGAGGGAGATATGATTTTTTTTTCAAATTTATATCTCATACTAGGTAACATAAATTTTTTTATTTTAGGATATAATATTTTAGCTGAATCTACTTTAATATAAACAGTATAATGGTTTCTAGACTTATGTAATGAACAATCAATATCAAATTTGATTTTTAAAACATTCATAAATAAAATTAATTCTTTTACTGAAAAAGCTTGTAAATTTAAATTTATTATCGATGTAATAAATAATTGAATTT
>WNYC01000133.1:0-27179 GCA_021396375.1 Sporothrix mexicana | reverse complement strand
TTTTTGGCCCTTTTCTTTTTTTTTTTTTTTTTTTTTTTTTTTCTTTTATTTTTTTTATTTTTCTTACTTTTCTCATGCCCGGGGCTTTGGTTTGGAAAAAAAAAAAAAAAAAAAAAAAAAAAAAAAAAACCTACGGCATACGGTCTTTAGCCCAGTTTAGACCATCCCTGTCTTGACTTCTCAGTGAGTACTGACTTCAGCTTTCTACGTGGCTGTCGGTGGCTTTGGCTCTTTGATTTCCTCGGAAATTGTGTTTATTTCGGTCCGGCCCGTGCTATTATTGACATTTTTCAATATTATTGATTTTCGTTTGAGCCCATTAACCGGTTCAAACAAGCCAAACGGAACTCCTATGTTTGAAAACGAGGAGGTATCTATTATTACCATCCCAGCCCAGAAGGTCGAACCAGAATGTGCATCGTAGGAAGACCATGCTTGCGATTACGACACCAAGAGTGACAGACACGATGGCCAGCCAGTACAGTGCAGAACTTGCGGACCACAAAACGCGGCGTCGTCTTCATGGAAGCGTTGTAGCAGGGCCAAGTCCCAAATCCCAAACCCCAAATTTCAAGCTTCTTGCAGGATTGTCCTGATATTGCTGAAGATACCGGAGACACGAGAAACAAAACGGACCAGACATCTGATTTTTATCATGGCCTACGACCTATTTTCTCGACAACGACAACGACAACAACCGCTGCCAACCAGAATACGCCCTTATGCCTGCCGCCAGCCCCTGTGCTGAGCCCTGTCTTGTGTTGTCTTGTGGTGGTCCTGTTTTGCCCTGTCTTGCTCTGGGTGGCCTGGCATTATTATTCTGTTTCCGTGCCCCTTGTCTCTCTTATTGACGCCATTGTTCCCGTCTCTCCACCCGTTGAACAATACTCCGTAAAAGAAAATTCTGCACTTACCCGTGAGGTCCACCAAAGTGTATCATATGCTTTCTTTTTCGGCTCCCGTCACCCTCTTCCTCTTTGCCGTTGACCCCTGGACAGATCCCATGCCACATGTCTTATTCTTTCTTACTGTGTTTTTTTTTTCACTTATTATTATTGTTTACTGTTTAGCACACTTTATCTTCTTCTCTTCCCGGTTTCTATCCGCTGCTACCCAATATACCCTGGTCCCAACATGCACGACAAACAAGGGGTGGGAATTAATGGCACGGGAGGACAACACGTTGAGGAGAGAGGAATGGAAGACAAAAAGAACAAATAGAGAACCACAAAAGAAAGGCAATCAGTAAGGGGCGGACGCAAGAGAACAGGAGAAGGAACAAGAGCGTTGACGATTTCCCAGATCTTGTACAATGTGACAGGTCGCAAGCAGGACTGTTTGCAAGGCGAATGGAGGGTAATAGAATAATACAAGAGGACGATAGTACAACCAGCTGTCAAAAGCTATACAACAGCTCTGTATTTTGTTGCTTTTTTTCTCTTCTTTTTATTCTTCTCATTTAAATAACCCTCCCTTATTGTTCGCATTATCCTCTATACCTGGGACTGTCCTAGTTTACATACTCTCAAAACGAATGTGACTGGGCCGTATTGAAGGTGAGGAAAAAAATCAAAACAAGAAGAATGAGACCCAACATCAAGGATTTGCCCGTCTACGGAGTATGATAAAGAAAGTATAAAGCAATCATTCTTTCCGTATTCTATGCAGTCATCCTTCTTCTCACCCCTGCTTCACCATCCTCGCCTTCTACAACAAATGAGATGCCGCTGGCCGCCAAGTGTATTATTTTTGTTCTATAAGATGAAGAGGAAAAAAGGGGAGATGAAAGAAAAAATAAGCGGGCAATCGCGGCATAATGATGCTGATGCCTATTGTTTATTTTACTCCTTTTATTTTTCATATATTCAAATCAAACGTCTTACTTGCATACGTGTATGTGTGGATCCAACAGGAGGGCCGGGCCCACCGATCCTAGTTTTTTTTTTATTTCTTGAGAATCCTCAGAGACCGGACAATGGAGTCGACGTTTTATTTCTTCCTTCCAAACGCAAGCCGTCGAGTTGATTGGGGGCCATCTATCCAGTGGAGATTGGGGAGTGGTATGATAAAGGTGCTGGAAGGATAGGGAAGGGACGTCAAGCGAGACAAGGGGAAGAGGGGTTGCAGAAGACTGAAGCCACCCTGCAGCCACCCATCTTGTCCGACACCGTACGACTCGCTGCTTTATCCTGGCCCTTCTTGTGAGGCGGTGATTATTTTTGGCCCAAATTTTATTGAATCTAGACAGCACCTCCGGTCTTCCTTTGAACGTTCATTGTAGTTTTTTTTTATTAAAGGAACGAATATTAAAACGAAAAGGAGGGTAGATCTAAAGACCATAAAGCGGAGAAACAGAAGAAAAATAAATCAATTCCTGAGGATATGTGAAGAATATCTTGGACTCTTACACGCTCGTATTAATCACTTCAACGAAGGACTGTCTGCAGGTATGCGCCTGTCTTTCACCCCATGCCTCGTATGCCTCGATCCTTGTGCATATCCATCTGTGGCAGCTGCAGAGATGCAGGGGGACAGGGAAAGAAAAAGAAGAAAAGGAAGAGAGTAATAACATCAAGTTCGGCGTGCTTCATCACTGCATCAACCCAAGACATGAGGACACAAGGACTTGAAAATATACTTTGCAGGCATCAAGGTTGGGAACAGAAATCTAAATGGGGCAAAAAACTGCCACCTGGCAGACATCTAAGATATCGGAAAAGGACGAGGCATAACCACGAGTCCTTGCAGAATCCCTACATGATGTCCGGATACGAGCAAGGCTGGGTTGATTTAGAATGTGATGTTTTGAATAAAGAACAGAACGGCAGTCTCTACTTGTCTATTTTCTTTATTTTCTTTTTTACGAGGAGAAATGAAAAATAATAAACGACAATGGGAATATTGAGAAGATGCCCATTTTTATTTTCGGGCTTTACTTTAATTTCTTTTGTCTGTAAGATGGTTGATCAAATTTTCGACCGTCGTTTTCACACCCACCAGAGCAGATCGCCAGGTGGCTGTTGGTTAGCCTCCCTCCTGTCCACACCATGTGAATGCAAAAGACAACGACTGCCCACCTGCACTTTGACGATCTGATTCGCCCGGATAATGCACTCATTCCCCCCCTCCATCCACTGATGCCTGCATGATCAGTGTGTTACCCTCCCCTGTTATTATTTCTTCTTCTTTTCAGTGTATGCTACTTCCTTTTTTTCTTTTTCGGGGTATGAGAAGCCCGTAGATCGTGAAGAATTCCGACAGACTTTTCTTCGTTCTTTCTTTTTTGATGTATTTTTTATCATTTATTTATGCTTCTGAGGCTGTTGTTCTTCACAATGCAAACGTGTTTTGGAGTTGTTCATGAAAATCATACTGCTTCCAGCCCATTGCCTCCAGCACAACCTGTAAATGAAGACACACCCACGGCATATGCAGTTAACTTGCCGCATTGCAGTTTACGCTCAAAATTGACTGGCCCGTCAACCGGGTTCCGTCTCTGAGCTGCATGCAAAGGAAGTGAGGCGGCACGGAGGCATCCGCGCCTTTCCAGCCCGTCCATCCTGCGCCTTATTTCTGGCCTCCCATTGCTTTCCCTCGAGTGTTGATTCAGCCCAACGCCGTCAAAAATTGACGGCAGTCCGCGAGAAGTCTTTTTTGTACCATCAAAGTACCATGCCGTCAATTGTGACTTTCTGTTGACACTGTATGCCTAGATACCCAGATCCCCAGAGGCACAGAGGCCCGGAGGCTCAGGGGCATAGCAAAACAACATGTGCGTACAGCAAAGTCTGTCACCGGGGCGGATTTGGTGCCTGGCTCGGGTCTGTGGCTCTTGTCTTATGGACTTTGATATCCATGGTGTCTCTGCTGATCTGTCTTTCATTTTCATCTTTCCAGCAGAACTTATCAATGATATTTTTTGGGTCAATTTTGTGTCTCCTTTGGCCATTTGTGCTCCCATCTCACAAATGTTAACTTGACGTGATGGGGCGCAATGTCTCTCTGCTTTTTGCGTAAAGAGCTAGTAAAGATGGGCAGCATGTATTGGACCGAATGTTCTGCCATTGGGGCGTCGTGAGACATCATGGGCAAGGAGGAGTAAGAGGAATAGCAAAGTGTATCCCTCCAATCACTCTCGTGGGTGACCAAGCCATCAATTGAGGTGAGTAGGGAAGATCCCATGCAGGCTGAAGAGTCTGTTCAAAAGACAATATGTAGTATGTGGAAATTTTGCTGACATTGTAATAATGTCTGCTGTTGATGTTCTCGCTTTACAAGACATTAATAGAAATTCAAGCCTTGTTGTGGCTGATGACGTGGGCCAGTACAATGCTGCGGACATGTTGGTTTTGATGCCATAGTAAGAAGGCAGCTTGACAACAGTTTGTAGTGCAAATATCTATTTTTTTTCTTTTTCTTTTTTAAACAAAAGAACTCTATTTTACACTTCTCTTGTTTCGAAATCATTGACTTCTGCTTTTGCCTCCGACTGTCTCGAATAGAGTTGTCGGTGGAGAAGAAAGGCCGGACGGAGTAGAACCATTCCTCTGGGAAGGATCACAGCGTCGTTGCAACCATATTTCGTGTCGTGAATTGTTTCTCACATCTTGCTTTCACAGCAGATACAGATGACGCATACATACGGGAGGACGGAGGCCAAAATGGGGAACAAATGAAAGTAAGAGGCAGAAATTATTGAAACATTCGTAGAGGTGCTTCATTGACCGTAGATGTTAATAAACGAACCAAGGAAGTATTCGTCTTTGACTAGCACGCCCGCCTACTTTATAACAGAGAAAAACCGTACAATCACATGTCTGTACTCGCACTAGCTAAATATTGATACCAGTTCAAACTGTCAAGAGACCATCTCATGAATCGAGAGGATCACGACTTCCGCGTCATATTCAAGGCTACATTACGTAGTGTGAGATATTCTAAAACTGTTCCCTAATTATTACGACCGTTTTTATTTTTGTAATTCATCAAAAGACAATACAGCCACTCTGCTTCGTTCCAATAGCTTTCCAACTTCTAGCTTCACTTTTGTGTCTCGCAGGTGCCATTTATTTGTGACCGGGTTTGATTTTGGCCGAGACAGAAGCTTCTGAATCCGTTCGCTAACCATTTCCCAATTGAGAAGAGTATCTACAGAAGATATCATCCTGACCTATTGCTTTACATTTAAATTTATTGAAGCTCATCGTAGCAATTGCCTCTGTGTATATTGCATGTTGCAAATGTCCTATTGTTGCTCACGATTGCTATTCTTCTACTTGTCATGGAGGCAAGGTGACGTGAGAGCAGCTGTTGAGCTACGTGTTTGCCATTTCTTTGGCTGTCTCTCCGCGAAGAGAGGGAATGTCCACAATGCCATTAACAAAAAAAAATAATGAAAATAAAAACCAAAATTCCTTCCTTCCATATCTCATCACCTGAAACGTCGTGTAGTAGGCACGGTCTGCAGCCCAGATTCCTCACGGAGCCTTACGTGCGGAAGCCGTTCTTGCGGGTGGGGGGAGTAGAGATGTAGGAAGCATGATCCTGGTGCCGCGTCATATTGGAGTGTAATATTAGATTGCATGTGTTTTACCTCCTCTTCCTCCGGATCTTCCATCTTCCAAATTCCACATTGGGTTTCCACCTCTTCAGCTGATGGGTAGAAGGAGACACAGACAAACACTGTTGTGAACACAGACAAGGGTTAAGGCCGGGAACAGATGGGGAGAATAGAAGGGGATCGGGAATGCCTGAATGAATATGTCGAAGTAAAACAACTTCTTCTAACACAAGCCGACATGGTATGGAAGCAAGAGTACATACAGGACAGTCAGGATAGAGACGCCAGGCAAAAGAACACAAGGCAAGACCAGTATAGCGCAACACAACTCATTGAACAAGCCCTATTGTGCGCCTGCGCCTTTTTGGATAATATGGGCTCCTTATTTCAGAGGACTTCTGCTAACATAGTTATATTTTAGGATATCTTTTTAGAATAGACCAGGTTTGGCGCCGATTTGGTCGGTCTGTTGGCACTTGTAGCCCTCATCGGTTCATGGTGGCAAAAACGCGTGGAAATCATGGGCGCCAGCCTACAGAATTCTGTTGGTACCGTTTTGTGCATCTAGTTTGTGGCCATAATTTTGTGCCATTTCTGCCTGTCATGTGCTTCGTCCTATGTCATGTATGTTTCTCTGTGTCCTGTTTATTTCCTATTTTGTCTCTGCTTTTGTGTTGTGACCGTGTTTTTATCCCTTTAGTAGCCTTGTCACTTTGACAGACATGTCATTTTGTCGCTTGTTGTACGGTCATTGTGCCCTGGTTTTGTCATGTTCTGTCGTGTGTCCTGTCGCCTTGTTTCTGTCTTTCTGTCACAGTTTGGTCACATCTCGGCCGTGTCTTTTGTTTGATTTTTCCTTTCCACCCTGGCGTCAACGGACGAACATGGCGACATGTCACGAAACCATAGAAAAACAACACCAGAAAAAGGGAA
Source organism: Sporothrix mexicana (assembly GCA_021396375.1). Lineage (NCBI taxonomy): Eukaryota > Fungi > Ascomycota > Sordariomycetes > Ophiostomatales > Ophiostomataceae > Sporothrix > Sporothrix mexicana. The sequence continues at coordinate 20,686 of WNYC01000133.1, read as the reverse complement.
GACCAGTTAGCCGGAGAAGCGTACAAAAGAAAAGGTCCGAAATAGGACGGAAGTGCTGTTTGGGGACTTTACTGGCCATGGCATCGTCTTTGATCTCGATTAATGCCTGCATTGGATATTTTGTGTCCGGATGGTCGTCTTTCTTCAAGGAACAACGATATGGACACGACCGTGAAGGCATTGTAGAAGTAGCTTATCATATGTCTATGCGCTGAGTTTCTAGAAAAGCCGATGGCCAGGATCCCTCAAGACCGATCCCTCAGGGTGTCTCACCCAACTCTGGACATGTAATGATCTCGACCGAATGGGGAAATGGGCCTTTAAAGGCGACTGACATGATCGCAACAAGTGCAATACTAACAAAACGCATACATCGGGATCTTCCATGCAGAGCTTCTTTGTCTCTGCCGATGCAAAATTGAACCTGAAAAAGGGCAGTCTGGAAACCGATACGACAATGCAAATATTTTCGTAGACTACATCACTCCACGGATCGCTGCAGACTACCTGCCGCATCAATGACTATTTGTGCATACCCAACTCAAGTATACAGCAATCCAGGCACTCAACTTCCTGTAGAGCCGCCGAGAATACTCGTGTTTCTTCAAACGAGAGTGCATTCGACCACTGCTGTATTATCCCTTTGATTTTTTTTTCTTAGAATCATTCACATTCTTTTGTAGCCAAAGCCTAGACGCGTCGACTCGCCTCTGCCCCCACACCCCCTTCGGCATTTCTAAAAGAGAGTGTAGCATAGTTGCAGAGGAAGATGCAGGATGGACGAAAACACGACAGGAAAAAAGGAGGCGTAGAAAAGGTAGGAAACAACAGAAGACTGGAAGAAGCTTCGGGGAGGAATCACGGAAGCTGAGGAAGCCGTCCGAAAAGGAGTGCCGACTGGCCAACACGAAGCATTTTGATGAGAGTGATGCTGAAGGGAGCCAAACATTGTTGAGAAGGTGGTCAAGGGGATGCTAGGTCAGACATCATCGGGAGCTAACAATAGATCATGGACGAAGAAGGGAAAAAAAAGAAGAAAAATAGATAACGAAAAAGAAAAAAAAAAAAAAAAGAAAGAAAGAAAGAAAACGGCCTCCCCTCTCACCCCTGCGGCTCGCCTGTGCCTTCTACACTCAGTAAGGAATCTATTGTTGGCCTCCGTGATGCTCCAATATCGATCATAGGGCTTCCCTTTGCACCCCTGTTTCTAAACCGAAACCATGAACGCGTCCGCCTGGTCTAAGCTCGTGGTGGTCATGTTTATTTTGAGACGTGTGTCCAAATAAACCCAGAAAAAATCAAAAGCATGGTAAATGAAAATAACGCAATAATACAAATCAAAAGTAATGTATAGTATGGATGCTCATGTCAACGGAGAAATTGCCGTTGTTATTCTCCAGGCTTTCTGGTGTTCATGTCTCATTTTTTGTGACCTGGTTTGCTGGTCCCCCTTCCCGTCTCCTGGCCTCCTTTCTCTTTTGCTCCTTTAGCTCTTTTTGCTCCATTTGCTACCACGATGGCCCTCGCCTTGCCTCTTTGTTACCTCGCGACATCCTGTCCACCTTCCTCTTTCTGCCCGCACACTCGACCACTTCTCCATTCTGTACTCCGCCGCCCTGCTGTGTGCCTCTGCTGTGTGCCTCTTGTCCTCTACCACCTCCTTTGCCTCATTCTCCTCCTGTTCCTTCATCAACTGCCTTGTGCCTGTGCGTGTGCTTGTGCTTCTGACTCGTCCACCTGTCCCTCCCCGTTCCTGCCCTTCTACCTGGAACACTTCCACATTTTTTTCTTCTTTTTTTATCTCTCCTGGGCATGCCACTGATTGCTGGTCTCAGGCCCGCGCCTCCTCTTCTTCTGGCCCGTGAGTTTGAGCAAACATTTGCTTGATGGACCAGCCTGGGTAGTGTTTCCTAATCTGCCTGCCCTAGACGGTCCTGACCAGAGTTTGTGCTCCTCTAGAAGAAAGCTTGTGTGCATCGTTGCTCATAAATTCACCAAGCCGTTGGTGGTGTCTCCTCTTTTTCTTTCTCCCCCCCCCCTTTGACACCAGTTCGTGTTGCCTCTCATTCTTAGTTTGTGCTTGTGCTTGTGTGCAAAACGTCTGTACTTGTAGAACAAACAAGGACGAACAACGAACAGCTCGCAAAAGTAGAAAATGGAAACACTGGAGAATAAGTGACCAAATATGAAGTCAGAAATCAGAAAAGAGAACAGGATGCAACACAAACAAACAAGAGATACATTTTTCGAGACAGTTCAGGCAAGCTGCGATGGAGAAATCAGAAGACAAACATACAACGAAATTGATTTGCCCGACTCTCTTTTTTTATTTATTTATATTTCTTAAGTTTTTCGTTTCAATTTTGATTTTTAAAGAAAATAATGAATGAAAAGAAGCGGCCCGTTAGCTCCCAACTCTGAATTTTATACCAGTTAATCTTCAACACCCCCCCTGCCACAAAGCAAGCCCCTTCCTTTGTTGTTGATAATAGATCGAGCAATAATAAAACAAGACGAAAAATAAAACCGAAATGCAAAGATGACTTGCATTTAATCGGCGATCAGTTTTGTTGGAAAAACGGGGAGAGAAAAACATGTGAGGACACGGTGAGCTTTCCTGCTTGGTAATCGATATACAAAAAGCCAAGTCAAACAAGCCCAAAGGAAGCAAACAACAGTCAGACAGAGAGTCACAGTGGGCTGTGGTGGGCTGCAAATGGGGCAAAAAGAGTCAGAGGGCGCAGCAGCCAATTTTGGAGGAGTCACAGTTAACGCGTACAGTGCGACAAAACAGTGCAAATTTCCATACACAGTACGAGCCGTTGCCTCAATGGGCATTGAGCTCAATGCTTATTCGCCTCGCTAATGTGGGAAGGAACGACGACCCATCAACAAGAGGCAACAGAGGTGACAGGCAGGGCAGGAACGTGGGCATCTACGGTGTAGATAATCGCTCGTTTCCCGTCCGTCTCCTTCCGCCCTTTACAAAGCTTTCTCCCGTCAACGATCAACAATCAACAACCTCACACAACACGTCTGCACACCTGCACACACCCACACGCCTCAGGACACGCACGCACACGACCGCCCGGCGTCTGCTCTGTTCCTGTTCTCGGCCAATCATTTGCCTCATCCACCTCCGTCTTAGGGGGCACAAAAGGTACATCAAGATATAACAGATGAGACATTGGTAAACAAGGAACGGGGAACAGGACAGAACAGAGAGTTTAAAGACACACCCCGCTAACGACGCCGAGCAGGACGAAAACAGAGTCTGAAGTAAGATAGGCTCCATCCGGACGGCCATAGAGCTCGGCCAGCCTCGCGTTTCAAGCAAATAGCGTCTCTGCTGGCAGCCGAGGACCTTTCTCGTTCTTTGGTCCTTCGTCTACTACTTTGCAGTTAGCGGCAGGTGTCCACTACTCCGTCCAGACACCCAGCTGCTCTGCTCTCCCATCCACCATCTTCTTCCTAGACCACGCACTTTGATACATCGCTGCGTGTCTCGGATTGTTCTGCCTGGGAGGGTCTCACAACACCCCTCCCCCCTTTTCCTCCTTCTCGTCCTTCTCTCTCCTCCTCTTCTTCTCGTCGTCTTCTCTCCATCTGCTGTCTCGTCGTCCGCCAAAATGACAAAGAAGCGGCATTGGGGTATGTACTCCAAGCCGCAGTCTACTGCGCCCCACTCTTTGGAGAGCTCCGGGCTTCAGAGCAACCTTCATCACGGTCAGTAAAATCGTCCGTCGGTCGATGCGTCCTCCTTGTTGTTGAACTGTTCTGTTTATTTTTTCTTCTTTTTTAATATCCTTATGCATCAGGCCTCTCTTCCTCCTCGTCCTCCTCCTCCTCATACTTTCTTTCATACACCCCCCCTACCTGCTTTTTTTTTTGTCCTCCCACCCTCCTTGCGCACGCGCTTCATACTCTGACCCTTCCTCACCAATCTCGTCTTACTCCTGCACTCTGCCTCCTCTTCCATTGTGTCTTTTGTGTCTTTTTGTGTCTTGTGACCAGGTGCCGGCTTTTCCTCCTTGTGTCACCACATAATTCTTCCGCAACCTCCGCCTTTGTTTTGATCCTGTATCCTGTCTTCTTCCTCTTTCCTCTTCCTACTTCCCTCCTTACTCCTGTCTCTGTCGTGACACTTTTACAGCTCACGGCTCAAAGCACGCGCTGCTGTATGTCTCTATTCACAGGCCCTTCTCTGCCTTGCCTGTCTTCCTGTCCTTCCTGCCTCTCATGCCTCTTGTGTCTCTCATCTCTTGCCTTGTACGCCCGATGTTCTTCCATGTAACCCGATCTGCTTTGTTATGACCACCTCTTTTCTCCTCTCTTGTTGTTCTTTTGTTTTATTGTTATTATTTTTTCCGTATTAACACATTGTGTACAGAGGAACCTCAGTCCCGCAATGTAAACGACCTGCTCGCAAACCTGCGAAGAACCACCTTGTCTCCAAGCGGGGGCGGGAACAGCAATGGCGGCGGAAACAATGGTCTAGCCGCGGGCGCCTCGTCTTCACCTAGACTGTCGCCGATTCCCGCTGTGACGCCCAGTGTACCACCAGAGGTCGCGCAGATTCTGATGCCCAGCCCGCCCAATGGGGGTGTTGGCCTTGGTGGGGGCTCTATCGGCGTCCATCGACCTGCTGGCGCTGGAGTAGGCGCTGCTGGTGGCGCAAACGGACTGGGTGTCGCAGCTGGAGCTGGTGGTATAGGGCGTCGCCGAGGACCAGCTGGCCCGGCGCCTCCACCCTCTTGGCTGGCCCAGTCCAGACACAACCCACAGCGGAGCCCGCGAATCTCTGGTATTGGCAGTGGCGCCTCTGGATCTTCTGGCTCGTCTGGCCCTTTTGGCCTTTCCGGTTCTTCCAACTTTGGTGGCGGGCATAGGAGGCATGCATCTGGCGTGGTCCACGGCCACCACGCAGGGGAGGCCATGCCGGGCATTGCCCACCCTGCGCGAGGCAGTCTGGTTGACGTGGTTCTGCGCCGCATCGTGCGGGAGTGGACCACTCAGAAACGGTACAACCATTACCACTTGATCTATCTCCAAGGGCCGCTGCGTGCGGCCTTGGTCTCCTATTTGGGCCAATTCAGCGAGGACGATAATCAATTTCAAAATGGTCAAAATGGCCAAAATAGACATCAACACCACAATGGGAGCGGCAGGGGAGCCACGATCAAGGATCTCCGAGCCCTCCTTCTTCACGCCACACCCCCGTCCTCGCCAAACAATGGTGGCTCTAGTCCCCAACACGGACACACATCCGGTGGCGAGAATGACAGTGACGACAATGAGCTTGAGGACGAAGAAGAGTTGCCAAGCCCGAGTACTCTGAATGAAGATCTTCGCTTCCTTGATCTGACATGGTCTATCGGGCACTCCATTTCGGTCCGCGAGGTCAACGAACTGTTGTTTCCGAGCCGGATATCCGCTGCTGCCAACAGTCGGACCCGATTGCGTGATTCTGATCGTTTCCCGCAGCAAGATGATTCGGAGCTGCTCGAATCTTGGGATGCTCCGGGCATTCCATCGCCGCCTCGGCCATTGTTGCCGAACTTGACCCACCTGTCCCTGGCTCTGACGCCCGATCGCAGCCCGCAGTCTGTGTCTTGGCGCCAGCTCTTGTCTTTTGCCGCACATCTGCCGATGCTCACACATCTCAGCCTCGCCTACTGGCCCGAGCCGACACAGACGCCCAATGCCAAGTTTGCCACAGTCGACTCTCCTTTGGGCCGTCGCTTCCAGTACGGCGGGACCGGTGCCTACAGTCACTCGCTCGACAATGACTGGGCCGAGGCCGTGTTGCTCATGCGCAAGCTGAGCAAGTCCCTGTACGGACTCGAGTATCTGGACTTGACAGGCTGTGCATCGTGGCTTCCGGCATTGATGCACAACGTCGACAACGGACAGGTGGACTGGGTGGGCAACTGGGGAAAGATAACAACGCTCATCCTCAATTATGGTGTGAGCAACGAGTATGACCGTTTATCCGAGGCCATCATCGAGGCAAACCGGCCGCCGACGCCTGAAGCCGACGCACCCGGGGCACCAGGACGGCCACCCGCCGCCATGCTGCAGCGTTTGATACAACCTCAGCAGCCGCAGCTGCCTCTCGGCGAAGTGGCTCGACGCCTAAATGCCTCGAGTGAGGCTCGACTCATCGAAGGACACATCCGGTCTCAAAGAGCAGGCCGGGGCCGGTTTATCACGGTTGTATACGATAGGCAGCCAGATGCTGCAAGGTAGATGTGGATGTCCTGCGTCCAGATTCAAAGGATCATCGAGACCCAGATAAATATCTTCAATATCAAATCCATTTTCTTCCTCCAACTGCAAACCAACAAAACGAAGTGAAGAACGAAGAATCAAAGAACACCGACTCCTCGCTGGAATGCTACTAGCGCCCGCGCCAAGAACGTCCCGAGTGACCCGGGGCAGCCTCGTGATACGACTGGGGATGGGAACTTTGCATCCCAGACGACAACGGTACAGTGCCGAGAGCTTACGAGCCAGTTTTCTAAAGGAACGAGAATTAATTGAAAACCAGCTTTTGTTGGGGAAGGGCCGGTTGCTTGGCATGTTTTTCCCCCCGTAATGGGCACCGGAGCCCAGACATACGGCAGTGCATTGGACAGTGGAGAGAGAATGTCTCACTATTTGCGGCCGGCCTCCGTCTGGAATGTTGATACTGGCATGCCGAATTGGAGAGTGCAGCATTCCAACCGTTGCCGATCACCGCAATCCTCTCACCATCTCCTCATGGTTTTTCGTCATTCCCTATTCATTTTGCACTGCAACCTACGACTATTTTTACACCCTAGGCTTGTTCGTTGCAATGAATCCATTGCCCTGCCACCCATGAGCATGGGACATGCAGCCCAAAGAAACGATATGCCCTCTCAGCGACGATTGTAAAAAGGCACCACAGCCGCTCACGGCCATCTTGTCTGGTTCCGGCCAGCCTTTTTCCTTCTCTTCGTTCGACATCTTCCACCATCGACAAGTCCCCTGCGCCGCCTCCCACTTTTTTTGCGTGTGTTCCCAATTTCCTTGCCTGCACCCTTATGCTCGTGAATTCGTTTCCCCATCTCCTCCCCGTCCGTCACATCAGTCGCAAGCATCCATCCTACCCATTGTAGATCTCTCCCAGTCCCCCGACCCTGAGTCGTCCCTGTCTCTCCCAAGCCTCCTCATTTTTTCTTGATCCGTCGTCATCGTTGCCCTCTAGATTTTCTCTCAATATCATCACTCATACATTTTGTTACTGTCCCCCTTCTCACTCTTGTCTTTTCTCTTTCTCTTTCCCCTCCTCCCTCTCTTCTGTTTGCTTCTGTTCCTTCTCCCTGTCCCTCCCCCCGATTCTTCCTCCTCGATCTCGAATCTCGACGACGACAAAATACCACTTCTCTGGTTTGTTTACTATTACCTTCAGGGATACTGACAATACGATCTTGACTTTCTTTATAATTTTTTGCGTTTCCACGGCCGTGGTAGGGGCCTTTATCATTTATATTACATTTTTATAACCACAAACGGGCCCGGCCCACGCTCCGACCGAATCGACTTACACCCCTCTCGAGGGACGGTATTCGCCACAACAAAACCAGCGATGGCGCTCTTTTTTCTTTTCGCAACGGCATGCTCGATCATTGGCTTCGTGCTGTCCATTCTCGGCCTCTTTGCCGGAAACACGCCGGGCTTCATGGAGGACTTTTCAGTGATTATGGTGAGTGGTCTGCGGGACTGCATTTCTGTCCATGCAATAAAATCACTAACACGATCAGCTCAACACATCTGCATTGGGACGAAATTTCGTGCCGGCACTCAACCAGCCCAATACGCGAGACTTGTCTCATATGGCCGTCGTTCTCGCCGACGAGGATGCCAATGTGACGGAGAGCGATGTTGTCATTGAAGTGGCACCAACAAAGGCAACGGCTACGAAAATCACCAACGGCGACCAACCGAAAAAGTACACCATCACGGACGCCGAGGAGAAGAAGGAAGAGACTCGCGAGGAGAAGGCCGCTGCTGCTCGCAAGCTGGCCCCTCGCAAGTTGACTCTATCTGCTGCCGAGGGCGTCCTCGCCGGTCTCCCCGCTGACTCAGCTGCCGACGACATGGCTGCCGTGCTCGGCATCAGCGAGTTTTATTCGCTGCATGTCATGAACGTCTGCGAAGGCACCTTTGCGCCCAATGTGACGGCCGCGGATGCCTGGCGCAATGTTTCGTCATGCACAATCCAGCTCAACTCGCAGCAGCTCAACATTTCGACACTCATTGACAACGAACTCAACGCCAACTTTGTCGATGGCGCCAGCCTTGCTCGTCTGGGCGGATCCAGCAGTCTGCAGACGGCGCTCAACCGCATTCCGACGCTGGGTCTTGTCCTCGCCGTTTTCTACATTGTGGCCTCGTGTGCTTCGGGCCTGACTCTGCTGCTGACGGGCGCCTCCATTGTGACGCGTGCCACTCATGGCCGTGAAACAGTGCTGGCCAACATGGGCGCCGCAACCGGCGCGGCATTGGCCCTGTTGATTGCTGGTCTTGTTTCGGCCGTTGCAGCCAAGTCGACTGTCGACTCGATCAACCGTCTCGGCAAGGACACGATCGGCATGGAGGCGCACCAGGGCTACAAGTTTGAGGCGCTGACGTGGGCGGCATTCGGCATGATGACGGCAACGGCACTCTTCTGGCTGCACGAGCTGCAAGGCGACGCCAAGAAGGCGGCGGCGGCAGCGGCAGCAAAGAAGAAGGCCGCTGCAGCCCCGGCCCCGGCCAAGAAGTGAGGTGTTGCCGCATGAAAATTGGAGAAATGTTACGAGGTGAACACACAAATAGACACCGCCATGTCCTTTAATCCTCCTCACCGACTGGAAGTGGATGTGGTCAGTGGAGACGTGAGCAGCATCAGCAGTGGAGAGCGCAAAGTTGAAAGTACGATGTAGAAAGTGGATTCAGACATCACCACTTCGATTTCGACGCTCCACTTGCTCGCAAACACGCCCCAGCCTCCCGAAATCTCAGAAAAATACAGCGCATTTGGCGAACTTAGTGCTCTTATCGGCTACTAATTTTTGGGGCGGGGGATCTTTCAGCACGCCGGGCCCCAGAGGTCGTGCCGAATGGATTTTCAGTTTTTTATCTTTGGTGGACGGGCCAGCATTTTATCTGGATTTTTCTAAACTTCTTTCTTGATAGCCCCTTTTCGCTATTGTTATGTTGTTCTGACTTGACTACGACATACACTTAGCTCTAGCTTCGTTGGTTTTCTGTACAATATTACATCATCACTAATCAATGCACCCGATTGCTCCTGCCAACTTCATTGAAATGCATGCGAGAGCCGTTCTTTCCAACATTGCAATTCGGTGACATAACATGTCCCTTGACCGCTCCTGCCAGCTGAGACATGCAGCCGGTCTCCGGTCTGCATTTGGCACGTGTTGAACAGATGCACACGAAAGTCCCTCCTTCCCCTCCTGTTGATAAGGGAGCCTCAGCCTAGGCCAAAACAGGGCCAGCAAGGTCCGGCTAAAGCAAACATCCCAGCGAGGTAGGCGCGGATGTGGCAGGAAAGGAAGTCAAGGAGTGTAAAATGGGAGCAAAAAAAGTAAATTGTGGAGATGAAAGGCTGCTGAATGGGGGACGATGCAGTCCCATCTGCAGACCGTCTGCAGTTGGTCTGTATCCCGTGCAGTTCATGCAGTCAAATCAATACACCATAGCCTGTTTCTGTCGATTGGAATCACGAAATTGTACGACTTACTCCGTACGAGTATTGACGATCTTCAGCTACCACTAAAGTCGCGCGATAGCTTGTGAGAAGCTCCTTCCATTCCTGCGCTCTCGCACTTTCTGTATCTAGTTTGGGCAGACCTCAATTGCAAGAAAGTGGGAAAGCGCGCTCCTTCGACTGGAGGCTGGGTCGCTCTCTCCGCCATTTCTTAATATCAAGATCTAGCTTCCTGCAACTAGTCTTCCCCCTTGATAGGCTTGGCCGCTGCAGCCTTCCCCCTCCCACACTTCTTGTGACCTTGCTTCCAAGACGATCGGCGTTAACCACACGATAAAGATCGGGCGGGTTTGCTCTTTATAACCTGCCTCGCTACTCTTTCATTCTTTCTCTTCTTTCTCTTCTCTCTTCTCTCTTTTTTCCGCAAATCCCCTGTTCTGCTTCATTGCGGACTTGTGGTAGCATTTTGTCGTCTTGATCGTCTATTCGTCCCCGCCCGTCAACCAAGGGTATCTCAGTCTTCCCTTTTTCTGTTTCTTTTCTTTCTTTGTCATTTGCTTCCCCTCTCCAGCCACCGGCCGACACGTCTGCCATGGCGTCCCTCCCCAACAATGGAGGCAGCAACGGCGGCAGCAATGCCAACGATGGCCCCGGTATGCTCCTCTTTCGGGACGACCCCAGCGCGGGCAATCCGTTTATGAACGACGAGGAGATGCACGAGGAGGACAATGTCTTTGAGGTCGGCGAGCGTGCCGTGCTGCACATCTGGTCTGGCTTCCTCGACTTTGCTCTGCAGGGCAATATTCTCGAGATTGCCTTTGGTCTGATCATCGCCTCGTCGTTCACAGCCATTGTCAACTCGTTTGTCTCCGACATCCTGCTGCCGCCGCTGTCCGTGCTTCTGCCGCTCAACAAGAACCTGGACGAGAAGTTTGCTGTGCTCAAGCCGGGCCCCAACTATGAGCGCGAGAACGGCTACAACACGCTGCAATTTGCCCAAGACGATGGTGCAGTAGTGATGGCATACGGGTGGGTTCTCTCTCCCTCCCTCCCTCCCTCTCTCTCTCTTTCTCTTTCTCTTGGAGGAATAAAAAAGAATCAAATTACTTCTTTTATTGGACGCTCTGGCTAACAAATGACAGCATCTTTGTCAATCGAGTCATCAATTTCATGGGCGTCGGCATTTCGCTGTATGCCTTGGCCAGTGCGTATCAGTACTTTTCGAACGACCCCATCATCAAGCACACAGTCAAGTGCAAATACTGCCGAAAACGGATCAGCGAAAAGGTGCGTCGTCTGCGAGCGTCGTCCAGATATTGTGTATCTCCTTACCGTTCTCTAACAACATATTCAGTCACTCCGCTGTGTCAATTGCACAAGCTGGCTCGACGGCCGCGAAGAACGCCATGCAGGCCTATGATCCTGGAAGGTTGTGTAAACGAACGAACCTAGCGATATTGAATGCTGTCATTCAAAGGCCAACACAAACACAACACAAATCCTTATTGCTCCACGACACGAAGAGCCCAATGCTCATACAGCATGGTAATATGTCTATTTTGAGAATTTTCGTCGAATTTTACCGAGTCCCTTTCATTCTGATTTCTTTTGTTCTGTTCCTTTTTGTCTTCATGATCACTTACGTCACATGTGGCCTTTGCATAGCGCGACGTTTCTTTTGCCCTTTTTTCCTCATTTGTCTTTACCTGCCGACCTGCATTTGCAATGTTTCTTTTGTCTATAACGCTCATTTACTCATTTGCTCATATGAAATTTCCTTGCTGTCTTTTGATCTATTCTTTAACTACACTACATGAAAACACGCCAATCTTGACATCACGCTGTTGATATAACGCGCCTGGCCTTGTACCGCGGAGACCATGAAATTGTGGACTTGTAAAATCTGTCGACACAAAACATGGCAATCCACATGCCAAAAACAAAGCAAGTATACAAAATCATCTTAATTTTTATAGTAAATAAATCAATGCCAGGATAAATCAATTCATGTGAATATACATCCCGTGATATGTCATGTGAATATTTGTGGTAGTCCAGTCGCTCCTTCCAGTTATGTACAAAGGCGGGAACCACTGTGTTTTGATGTACCCCTAATCGCCCGACGGCCGACGCGGGTTCAAAGGCTAAAATTGACTCTTAACAACCGGCGCAATCACGACCCGCACATCAACCGAAACCCGGTGCAAGCCATGCACTGTGAGGGGAAAGGAAGCTTGAGCTCTGTCTGACGTCTCTGACGATCGTAGTTGATTGTTGGAGAGCTGTTTTGAGAAAGTCAACAACCAGCGACAAAATGGCACCCGATTTTGGCTGAAATAGAAAAGCCCAAAATCGAAGCCAAGACAACAACAAACAACAACAAAAGGTCAACACATACGAAAACGATCAAAACCGCCCATCAACACAGCTTCAACCCTCAATCGCCATGCCTCCTCTTCCTGGCTTCTCAGACAACCCGCTGCGGACACGTGCAGACGTGGTCAAGGCGACACTGGCTCTGCTCCGTCCACTCCAGCAAAACTGTTTTTCTCCCGACAGGGGCCGGATCCGGATTCCAGTGTCGACAGGCGCGCACTTCGACGAGGCAGCTGCCCAGCTCGAGGGCTTTGCGCGTCCACTATGGGCTGTCGGTGCGTTGCTCGAAGGAGGTGTCGACGGCACGTCGAGTGAGGCAGACGAGATTCTCCGGCCATGGATCGAGGGCATTGCCGCCGGCACAGATCCGTCGCACGCCGAGTATTGGGGCGACATCAACAACATGGACCAGCGCATGGTGGAGTCGGAGATTGTGTCGTTTGGGCTGCTGTCGGCGCCCGACAAGCTGTTTTACGGGCAGGCGCGACAAGTGCAGGCCAACATTGTGGCGTGGCTGCGGCAGATAGGCGGCAAAGAAATGCCACCGACAAACTGGCTTTGGTTCCGGGTGATGGCCAACCTGGCGCTGTTGAGACTGACGGCCAACGACGGCGACGACGCCTCCAAAAGCAGCATTGCCGCGCAGATGAAGGACGATCTAGCGAAACTGGACTCGTACTACATTGGCGACGGCTGGTCGAGCGACGGATCGTGGCTGACGGACGAGCAGCAGGCAGCCGAGGAGGCCGAGTTCAAAGTCAGCGGCAGCCGGGACACCGGGATCGGGCGGCAGGTGGACTACTACTCGGGCAGCTTTGCCATCCAGTTCAGCCAGCTTCTGTACTGTCGATACGGCGGCGCGGACCTCGACCCGGCGCGAGCAGAGCGGTACAGAAAGATGGCGCGGCAGTTTGGTGCTCGGTTCTGGCGGTACTTTGACGCCGAAGGCGCCTCCATTCCCTTTGGCCGCTCGCTGACGTACCGGTTTGCGTGTGGAGGCTTCTTTGCGGCGCTGGCCGTGGCTCAAGTCGAGGACATGCCATTCCCCCTCAACACGCCAGGGGCCATCAAGGGCTTTTTGCTGAGACACCTGCGTTGGTGGGCTTCCCACTCGGACGACGTTTTTAGCCAGGACGGCACGATGACCATAGGATGGAATTATCCGTAAGTTTGGCCCTGGCTTCCCTTTTTTTCTCCCTATTTATTTCCTTTTCGTTTTTCATTTTCCATTTTTCTTTCTCTCTTTTGTCTTTTTATTGTTCTCTCTAACTTGCCAGAAACATGTACATGGCTGAAGACTACAACTCGCCGCAGTCTGTGTACTGGTGTCTCAAAACGCTCATTGCCGTGGCCCTCCGCGACGACGACGCCTTTTGGACAGCAGAGGAAGAGCCATACCCAACGTTTGGCGAAGAAAACCCGGCCGTTGCTCTCGTACCCACGCCCCAGCAGATTTTGTGCAACCACCCCTCCGGAAACCACCACTTCATGCTCTCTCCCGCCCAGTTTGTCGCCTGGCCGATGAAGGCAACGCAGGCCAAATACTGCAAGTTTGCCTACTCGTCGTCGTTTCCCTTTTCCGTGCCCACTGGCCCTCTGATCCAGCAGCTGGTGCCGGACAATACACTGGCTCTGAGCCGCGACGGGCGCGAAACGTGGGCTCTCAAGTGGAAGCATTGCCGGGCAGCCAGTTTTCCCGAGGTTTCTGTCGTTGACCATGGGAAAACAGTCGAGACTGCCACTATTGCTACAGTCCGCTGGTATCCTTGGGGCGATGAAGCCGTGCAGGTTGATACGACTCTGATTCCACCGACAGATACATGGCCAGACTGGCATGTCCGCGTGCACCGGATCCGTGTAAACAAGGCCATCTCTATGCTTCATGCAGTCGAAGGTGGCTTTGCGGGGCCAGGGAGAAGGAGCACAGACGGCGGGAATATTGTTGTCGAGGCCAAGAAGCCGGCAACGCTTGTCCTTGGTGAAACCGAAGAAGTGGTCCTGGGCGATGGTGACAGTTCCGTCTTGGTGCTGTCCCATTCCGGGGCTTTGGGTGTGGCCATTGCCGACCCTGTCCTCAAGTCAGCCTCCTCACCAACAGTCAATGCCCGCTGTGTGCCTCTCAAGCCGGACTCCAACACCAGCCTGGCCTTCCAGCGCAGTCTGATTCCCACAGCCTACCATGATGTGATCGACTCATCGGCGGGTGAAATTGCCACAGGAACAGAACTTGTCCTCGTCACAAAAGTGTTTGCCATTGCAAGAAGGGAGGCCGAGAAGACAGATATCACCGAGCGCTGGAACAGCCAGCCAAACGTGGCTTTCGGCCAACCGACAACCGGGCCTTGCATTATCCTGCCCGAGTAGCCAGCTCGACGGACACGACATCAATACAACAAGTTCAAATATTCAAAGTTGCAACTTTTGTTACGTTAACAGTCTATTCATAAATTCAAGTGAAATTCTATCATCTCGCCCCATCTCCTTTTACGCACTTCCGTTCACGCTGCCGTTCACACCGTTAGCGTGTCCGTTTGCGTGTCCGTTCGTCTGTGCCTTGCCAACGCCCTCCATGATCGGCCGACCCTCGTCGTCAAAGTACACGGGAAGACCCGTGCGGAACGAGTGCTGCAGCGCCGTGACGATCTTGGCGGCCTCGTAGGCATCCTCGGCCGTGCACGTCAGCGGCGTGCCGTCGAGCACTGCGCCGGCAAACTCGGCAATGTCTTTGGTGAAGGTCTCGTCGAACAGGGTGAAGGCGTCCTGGGTGCTCTGGGTGCGCACGCCGTACTGGTCGCGGATCTGGACGCGGTCGATCGTCGAGTTGCCGTTGATCTGCGACAGTGCCTTGGTGCCGTAGACGCGGGACGTGGCCTCGTAGCCGTTTGTCAGCGTGCGGCCGACGTGCATGTGGAAGACCTTGCCGTTGGCAAACTCGACGAGGCCCCAGCCGTTGTCGGCGTCGCCCGTCTTCGCCAGCGCGCCGTAGACCGCCTGCTGGCCGACAGCATAGACCTTGTTGACCTGCTTCTTGGGGTTGGCCTCGATGCCCTTGGTGGGCTCGAGGAAATAGCGGGCAATGTCGGCGTCGTGGATGCCGACGTCGACAAAGATGCCGCCGGACATGGCCGAGAAGGCGACGAAGAAGCCGCTGGGCTCCTGCACGTCGGCGTTGTGCGTCTCGACGGCGTGGACGGTGCCGAGCTCGCCGTTGTCGAGCATTCTCTTGGTGGTCTGGTAGGAGACGTCGTCTGCAACAAGCGTGCGAACATTAGCATTTTTTTTTTTTGGTTTTTGGTTTTTGTCACCAGGAGGCACCGAATCAGAATTATCGAAAAGACACGACAAAAGACGCGAAAAAAGGCACGACAAAAGACACGATAAAGACACAACTGACATCTCTTGTTGAACGGGACCAGGAACACCTGGTCGGGCTTGCTGGCGGTCTTGGCCATGACCTCCTCGGTCGTGATGACGTCGACGGAAATGGGCTTCTCGCACATGACGTGCAGGCCCAGGTCCAGCGCCTGCAGGATCAGAGGCGCGTGTGTTGCCGTTGCCGTCGAGATGAGGACGGCCTCGATGCCGCTGTTGGCCATCATGTCGGCCGGGTCCGCATAGAACTTGACCGACGACGGCAGGTTCTCGGCGGCCCACTTGTCGGCGCCGGGTTTCGAGTCGCACGCCGCAATAAAGTCAATCCGCGGCTGCGAGTGCACCAGGATGTTGGCGCGGATCGAGCCCAGACGGCCGAGGCCGATGAGGCCCATCTTGAGACGGCGAGTCATTGTGGGATGTTGGGGGAGGGAAAAGAGGCGGAAAAGAGGCTGTGAGGAAATGGAAGGGAGGATCAAAATGTCGAGTGATGGAATTTGAGCTTGAGATTGAAAGTTTCTTGACTTGTTTGATTTGATTTTGATTTTGATTTCTGAGCTGACGTCCTTCTTATTATCCTACTGAAGACCGCAGGAAGACACAGACAAGGTTCTCGACGCGAGATTCAGAGCTTACCCCTCATCAAACATCGGAGTATCCAGATACGGATTTGTCTTCTTGTTGTTTCCTTTCTCTCTGCCATTTTGCGGTATCTTTTCTGTCTTCCCCCTCATCTCCTTTTTTCTTTCTCGTTTTTACGTCATATGGTCCCTGGTGGACCTGATCGTCTTGCGAATGACCACGGACGAGAGAATAACGGAGAAAAAAAAGGATGTCCAAAACAAAAATAGACTCTGTGAAGCAAATACGCAGAACACGCTCAAAATGGAGCGTACAAAAGGACACGATCGGAAATGGCAAAAAACCGCGAGGTGAGGTCGGGTGTAAGTCGCGGTTTCCGAAACGGGCAAGAACTGAAATATGTCCGTGTAAGTAGGAAGCAGGGCAAATATCTCCGATGAAATATGGAGACCCAAAATATGTCCGGTGTTACCATGATTCGCCCCCGGCTAAGGATTCAACAACAGTGCGGCCAAGGATTGCGGAGACATGCGGAGACATGCGGAGATGCGGAGGCTGTGGAGGGTTGAGGCCCGCTGAAAAGGAAAATGGTCTCATTTATGAGAAGAAAAATAAGAAAAGAAAAACTGTGTGAAAATACGCAAGGAAGTTTTCATGCAATATTCTTATTTTATTTTCTTATACAGCACTGTTGTCACGGGCCTCTACATATTGTTCAGCGACCGGCTGCCATCGTATTCCCACTCCCACCAGGACGGGCCGCTGCTCATCATGGACTGTAAAGGCGCATCGTTCTGGTCGTTGGTCCCTTCCAGCAAATCGTGAAGCAGAATGGGATCCCAGAACTCGCGCAAAATGTCGTCGGTCGACTGCACCGGCACCTGGCTCGTCGTCATCGGAAGCTCGCCGGCAATGACGGTCGGCGTGGGTGTCGTGTTGGCCGTCGCCACGGCCGCGTCCATCATCGCGGCGCCATTCATGCTGCTCGTGGCGTTTCCATTCCCAAAACTCTGTGCGCCGCCGCCTGTCGTCTGGTCGGCCCGTCGGATGAGCCGCGTCCGCCAGCCGATCAGGTCAATGTCTCTGTCGTCGTTGGTCACGGGAGCCGATGTTGGGGCCATCGCCGTGGCGGCCATGTTTGCGGCCGCCGCCGGGGCTCTGTCTGTCGCTCTGTCGACTTTTGCGATTTTGGCCGCTGCTCTTGCGCGCAGCCCTTCGAGCCAGTGCAGATTTCGCTCGTGCCGCGCCGTCTTGCCGCCGTTCTCGACGAGCGATGTGAAGAGCGAAATGGATGTGTCGATCTGCTTGAGCACAAAATAGGCCATGGCGTGCTGTGGGTGTTTGAGCACAAGAGTTCCAAGGCAGAGAGCCGAGCCAAAGACGTGGTACTGGGACGTATGTTAGTAAACTATTTTTTTTTTTTTTGGTTTTGTTTTTGTAATAGGAGTTTCATTCAACGCTGCCTTACCCAGAAGTTCCATTGGCGGGTGCTGATGGCCGGATAGCGAGAGTGAATATCAGACACAATGGCAAGGATCATCTGCAGATGTTAGACAAAGACAGGAATAAAGAGGGAAAGAGCTAAAGAGCTGGAAGCAGCTACTTACTGCGCATCTCTCGATGACGGCATAGAATGACTGAGCGTAGATGGATGTGTCGGCGGCGTGCGTGTCATCGTACAGCGCCTTGGCATAGTATGGCCTGTGTAGATTGATAAATGTCTCGCAAAGATTGAGGGCCAGATTCGACTGCTGGAACGACAGAGGCATGGCTCGGCGGGCGGGTTCTGGCGAGTCGGCAATGGCCTGTTCAGCATTAGGATAGTGGGAGACCTTGGCCAAGAGCGAGGCTCGGCAGCGAATGTAGTATGGAAGGCTTTGGTCGTATTTTCGGCTGACGGGCGGCGTTAGAGATATCCGACATGCAAAAGAAGAAACGCAGCAGCGAGCACTTACAGCTTCAGATCAAGGGCTATCACGTCAGAGTATGGCGGCCGTCGTGCCTTCATGGCCATGTTGAGGATTCTAATGGTCAGTTTCTGAAGAGCAGTGGCTTTTTGGATATGGATGGTAATTTGGATGACGACGTACTCGCATGATATTTGGGACAGTTCGAAGCGCAGCTCGAAATAACCCTTTTCGTTTGGCACAATCTTTGTCTCTGACGGAAACTCCGTGTCAAAGTGGTCCGGGTTCATCGTCGATGGCCGCGAGAAGCAGTGTGCCTGGAAAACATCGGCTGCATTGACTTCCCAAAAGACCTTGCGCCGCTCGTCGACAATATCTGGCGGCAGATTCCACCTCGCACCATCTCGATGAAGACCCATCTGTGGGGTTAGTATGATATTTTCAGGGTATAATTTTCAAATGATTTGCTTTGCCAAGGCAGACTTACTGCCTGAATCATTCGCATAGCGAGACCCCAGAGCAGCCATGCCTTGTCGTCGTGGCGGCCTCTGTCGGACTGGAAGTTCTTGTGGGCCATAATGTGCAGTGTCTGGACGCCGGCGATCGTGTTGTTGGACAAGAAGTTGCCCTTGACAAGAGCCATTTCCGACAAGTGCTGCCACTCGCCGGCAGACGGGTCGTCGGTGGGCATCTCAATGTTGTAGACGGTGCCCTTGGACATCATGACGAACACAAGGGCTACTTCCTGGAAATTGATGGCGCTCGACGGCGGCACCTTTCCGGGCGTCACATACGAGTAGACGCGGTTGAACGTTTCTTGGAACCGAGACCTTGGCGCAACGTCGTGGCTAGAAAGGTCAGTCAATGGTATTTAGATGGTATTTCAAATGATATTCCAAACGGTATTTTAAATGGTATTTTAAATGGTATGTGGGCTCCGTCGGGCAGTGGACACTTACTGCCAGGCGCAGTAGCGGTAGTAGGACTCGACGAGAGCCCACGCTTCTTCTTTTGGAGGCAGGTGCGCTAAAAGATCTTTGGTCCGAATCTGGGCTGCTTGTGCATTGATGGGAAACGCAATTGGCGACATGTTCACCAGTGGCTGCTGTGGTGGTTGTTGTTGTTCGTGCTGGACGACCTCCACATCTGGAGACGGGCATCGTGTAACGGATGGCGTGTTTGCCGCGTCGTGTAAATGGGACTGAGGCGTTAGACTGATTTATGCACACATAAAAATATCAGAATGTCAAAATATCAAAATATGGAAAGAGTTAAGACTACTCACGTCCTTGAGCCATTCACTGGCGGTTGGCCCCAGGTACTTTGACCGGCCGCCATGGCTCATCACCAGCGTGCCATACGAGTTGCCGTCTTCGTTGGTATTGCCATCGGCATCCTGGTCTTTGTTGGAGTCATTCGTCTCAGAGCCGCTATTGACGGAAGTGTTGGCCGTGTTGTTGGCCGAGGTATGGACTGTGGCATTTCCGCTGCTCGAGGTGGGCGAGCTGATGCTACCGTTTGCCGTGTTGGTAGTCAACGCGCCAGTCCCGGTCCCAGTCGACGGGTTGGCATTGTTAATGGTGTTGGATTTTCCCGTCTGTCCGTCAAGGAATGCATTCTGAAAGTCAAGGAAGGAGCGATCCTGTGCTGCCGGTGCCGGTGTTTCCTTTTCCTGTGTCGGCAGGTGTCGGGCGGGCCGTCCCGTCCGGCCCGGTGTAGGTGCCGGGCTCTCTGTTCCGCCAGCTGCGCGAGTGCAATACGCAAGGCGATGTCTCCGAATGCAGTTTGAACAAGGCACTGTGGTGAGTGTGAGTGGTTGGGTGAGGCGACGAGAAGTAACACAGAAACCAAAAAAATGACAGGAACTCACCCTGCCTGTCGCATTTCATCTTTAGCCGACGACATTCTGCCCGTGTTAGTGCCCATCACATCCCTCTTGAAAACTCCATGCAGCTTCTCCACGTGTTGTTGACGGCTACTTGCCTTCACAGCTGAAGCACGGCCGTTGCTTGCGGGCCTTCTTTTCGGGTCTGTCGGTGCTGCCGGTCACATCGCGGTCAGCGCGAGCCCCTGGGCTGCCGCTTGGGGTCCCGCTCGAGAGTTTGTGTTTATGTCCGGCCATCTTATCAGGCGGTGTGTTGATGGTGAAGATAAAATAAAGGAATATGAATAGGGTGCAAGATTCAACGGAGATCGGGTTCGACAAGAAAGTCGAAAGATCGGACAAAGCCAGGAATATGTACGATTGAGGTCCCGGGGGTAAAGGCAAAGCCGGCTTGAGAACAGAGACGACTACAAGGCGCTAAAGGCAGGAAAGACACAAAAAAGCGCGCTAGAAAAAGCGAAAATCGGCGCCAAGATCCACTGATGATCCATGTTCTCGCGGGGGATGCTGGGGCTTATTTTTTACCCCATGCGGGGTCCGTGTTAGTGGTGTTAGCGGTCTTAGTGGTGTCATGTTAAGTACATCGTAGTGCTGTCGCGTCTCGAGGCATTTCTTGCCATCACGAGAGTGGTGTAACTTTTATTTATTTTATTCAATTAAAGCGTGCGTTCTATTTCAAACATTTAGACAAAAAAAAAAAAAAAAAAAAAAAAAAAAAAAAAAAAAGGGTTAGGTTGCGGGGTCATTAATTACTTACTTTTTTTAGTTAAACAACAACAAATAAGGCCGTTTTGGGGGGGGGGGGGGTGCCCCGGGGCCGGGCCG
>WNYC01000132.1:0-29061 GCA_021396375.1 Sporothrix mexicana | reverse complement strand
CCTAACCCTAACCCTAACCCTAACCCTAACCCTAACCCTAACCCTAACCCTAACCCTAACCCTAACCCTAACCTAACGTAACGTAATATAAATTTTTAGCTTTTATTTTATTAAATATAACCGGTTATTATTTTAAATTTTTATATTACTGCTTTTCTCGGTATTTATTTTTAATTCTTTTTAATTTTTTTATTATTTTACTAAAAAAAACATATACTATTATTTATTATATATTTGTTTTATTTATTTAATATTTATAATTTATATATAGTTTATTTAACCTTCTCGTTCACCTTTTATTTACCCCTTTTTCAATTTTCAATTTTAAACTTTGTTTTATAAATAACGCCTCCGGCGGGCGCTCCGCGCGGACCCTGCCGGGAGCTAAACCACGGGTTAACGGGCTCGTCGTATTTTTTTTTTTTTTTTAAAAATAAATAATCGATCTTTTATTTTTTTAATATATAAATTTAAATTAACTTTTTTATATTAAATATTACATTTAGTATAGTAAACCTCGACGATGAAAACGTTTTCGTCTTTTTCAAATACAAACATAAGTTAAACGCTTTCTTCCGTCTTACTTACCAACTCCCTTAAAATTTCGTCGCCTCCTTATACGCCGTATACAACAACGCCTCCCATAACACCAACGCATTCGTCCCCCGTGTCCCGTAAAACCGCCGCCCGCCTCCGAGCCATTCGAAAAACACGCCCTCCTACGAAAAGTCCATCGTCTCCCCCGCCACCGACGCCAGCACCGGCCGCGCCTATACATACCCTAGCGCCAACAATACCACCGGCGTCACTATATCCTCCGCCGTATATTCGTACGCCGCGCCCCCCCGCTACTCCTCGCACTAGTTCAACGGCAGCTTACACCAGTAACAACACGCTAACGCCAGAAACACTACCGCCCACTTCGCCTCCGCTACGAGGATCTCCGCTACCCGCGCGCAGTGCTACCCTAGCGCGCACTGCTCCCATCGGCGCTTTTAACCTACGTCGAGAAGTAAGTACTACTGCTACGTTATATAGCACGCCGCGTAACCCTCGCCCACCTCCGTCAACCACTGCCGTACTAACTACTCCCGCCGTCCCTCGTCCTTACCCGTCATCGTCCACAACGACGCCGCCGTCTCGTACGCCGTTACTTAACGTAGCGAACCCCCTTAATGGCCGCGGCGCTCGTATTTAACCTCACCCGTCGTACCATACCCTTAACCCGCCTAGCACCGGTCACACCACGTTACCTCGTCCAATCCGCGGCACGTCTCGCTAACGACCCCGTTTAAAAACGCCCCAATCACCCGGCGCCAGCACCCCGTTATCGTTAAAAAAGCTTATATCGCCTCGCGGTTAACCCGCTCCACATAGCCTTCTTCGGCGTCTATATCCTAAATCGGTCCTAACCGCCCGTCGTACACGATCACCGACTATACCGTCTCGCCCACCCGCCGCCCGCCCCGCCCCGTCTATTAAACAAAGTCCACGAGTCCGTACGGCCGCCCCACGTATACCACCGCCACGATCCCAGGAATATCCACGCCCGTACCCAACCCGCTAATAACTACAATCCACCACCCCGCCCGCCCGTCGATCCACGCGTCGCGCGCCGCCTACCGCTCGTCGTCCGTCATCCCGCTATAGTGTACGCTACACCCGACCGCCTCCGCCACCGCCTAACACTACCCCCGTGACCGGCAATACAACACGCCCTTCTACCCGGCCGCCATACCCGCCTCGAGCTCATTTACAATCTCGGCCGCCCGTTATACTACCGCGCTACGGTTGTCGTAGTCTATAAACACTACCTCGACTTAATAGTGGATATTCGGCTTCGTCGTCCGCGCCCGAACCACGACGGCATCCTAAACCAATATCTCTTACCGCAACCATAACTCGAGCGACGGCGGGAGCATAACCGTTAACAATACAAACGGCCGTTAAAACCAGTACAAACTACGCAACGTCGCGAGCCGTGCCCGGTAACCAACATCTATAATCACCGTATAACACTCGTCTACAAAAACCCGCTACAGTAGCCCAGCCGCCACGAGCCCGTCTACGTACGTACAAAACGCCGCCCCGGCCGCCACGTCCGCGCTAACCACCACGAACCGTACCACGCGCGACACCCACTCGTCCGCCGCCCACCGGCTTCGGAACGCCACACAGTCGACGCCCATCGCCCGCGCCCACTACACCAAGTCTTAAATCAATACCACAAACGGCACCACGACCACGCTCGTCCCCGTCCGCGGAAGCACCACCGGCAACAAAAACAAAATACTCTTACCAACACCCGTAGGAAACACACAAATCGCCGACTACCCTAGCCCAAGCCCGAAAATCGTCCGCATACATTCCTCTTACTTCACCGTCCACCACACCCCCGCCGCCCCGAACAACGTCTAAAGCCCGTACGTAATATCTTCGTACGCCACCCGCGAAGAATCGTTTCGATTACTACCGCTACTGTATAACCGTTATAATAGTAGTAGTAACCGCGCGACTTATTTTATTTCCTCGTCCAACTCTCGTTTCCGCTTCGTATTAACCTAAATTTATCGCGCACCTACCTCCGTCGTCCCCGCCTCGTAACCCTTCTCCAAAAACTAATACCACAACGCGCTAATCGACCAATACGTCTCGATCATCTCCGGCTACAAGTTACCCAAAAACCCCACGTACACCCCGTAATACTACCGCGCAATCTATATACCGTACGTCGCCTACAAGTCCCACACCATATTCCAACTACCGTCGAACACCACCGCTTCGCCCGTCGTCGAATCCACCTCAAACCCCTCGTCGTCCGAGTCCACCTCGTCGGCCGCCGCCTCCTATTACCGGATCACAAACCCCTTAATCTACCACCCCATCTCAATCGCCACCGGCCAGTACCGCATCACCCCCATCGAGACGCCCGTCCCGGCTTAAAGTACCCGCCCTAAAATCGCGCTCAACCGGCTAATATCCTATAACCCGCTCGCACCGTCGCGCCACAAATAATTTAAGTCTTTATCGGCCGGCAACGGTAGCCCACACTGTTTTCGCAACAACCGTTCCGCCGACAACAGCCACAATATATATACCAACAACAACCGCCTAACCCGGTCGGGTAAAAAACGCGCCACCTTACGTCCAATATCCCGGATCGCCTTCATCTTATCGCGGTCCGTCACGACCATCACCTACCCGCCGTACACGTATACGTTCCGCTACACCTACCACGTATCGCAGTACCGCATCGTCGTCACTTCCAACCCACGTCCTAACTGGCCCCCCCACGCGTATATAACTACTACCATTTGTTACCGGAACTAAAACAACTATCGTAACCACTGCCGCACCGCCTTAACGCGCTACTACCCGTCGCACGTATTCTACAACTAACCTTACACCGCGTCGAGCACCTTCTTAAGCCCCGGTTCGAGCCACACATTAGCCGCCTACGTAGCAAACGACTAGCCCGCGCCCAGCCGCACCATATTATCTTAAATCCGGTCGAGCACTATGCCGCCGTTAGCTCAAGCCCACTACCCGCCCATCAACCTATCGACCTACTGCTCGGCCTGTTATACGAGTTTGCACATCGTCCGCTAGAAGTCGTACACTTAGATCGCTTCGCCGTTATAGTACAGCACACCGCGGTCGGCCGACCATCGCATCGTCGCTTAGCCGAGCACTTGCCGCCGGTAACCTTTACCGTACGCCATCCACTCCAACAACACGTCGACCACCGAGTACGTCCCGCTACACAGCCACTGCGCGTACTCCTCGTCGAACCGTACCAACGCGGGGTACGACAACTCGTCCAACGCTAACGGCTCGTCTTCTAACACCGACTCGAAAAAAAACGCCCGGCTCCACCACAACATAACCGCCAACAACCCAGTATAACCGATCGGTTCGGAAAAGCCCAACGGCTATAGTCGGATCCCAAACGCCGCACAAAAGCATAGTAACGGGTTCGTATATACGTTACCGCCTACGTAATCCCGGATACACGCCACCATAAACCGAAAACACGCCCAGTCCAACGCTTAAGTAGCCGCGTTATCGCCTATATCAAATGTAACCGCTAAACTAAATATCCAAACCGCGTCGTCCTCGTAACTCTCGTCGACGGCTAGTTTATCTACCTCCTCCATCCACTCCAACTCGTACACCACGTCTTAAAACACGCTCCACTACTCGTCCGTCCACCGTACCGCCCACCGCGCCTCGGCCTCCGCCCGACCAAGCTAGTATACCCGGTAACAAAACATAAAAAAACGCTAACCCACAAGCTTATATTTTTCCATCGACGACTCTTACGCGGGCCGCCGAAACGGCACACCCTCGGCTATACAAGGATACACGTTATAGAGTAGCTATCGT
Organism: Sporothrix mexicana; assembly: GCA_021396375.1. NCBI lineage: Eukaryota > Fungi > Ascomycota > Sordariomycetes > Ophiostomatales > Ophiostomataceae > Sporothrix > Sporothrix mexicana. The sequence goes on along the minus strand of WNYC01000132.1, from coordinate 24,675 downwards.
ATACGTACCGGCACGCTGTCAACCCGGATACAACACCGCTCGACTTCGCGGCAAAAGCTTACGCCGAGCTGTACAATATACCCCCGCGTTCGCTACGCCGCCTCGTCCTCCTTATCTTACTATCCCCGCCGGCCAGCCTGTTCGCCCTTAGCCCGAATCCACTGGGCTGCCGCGGCGATTGCGCCCAAGTCTCGCTCTGTCCTAAAGTGCCGCACCCAGCCTACGCGCTTGACCCACGATGAGTCACGGTCGATGCCCTCTTCTGCGTCGCCCTTGCGTAGCCGCTTTACGTCTTCGGCCGTTAACTCCTTTTGGCCCTCGTAAAGCGCGGTATCGAGTTGGGATAGCGTGATAATGTCGTGTCTCGTTCCGTCGGCGACGATCCAGTACCGTATGTACCGCCCTTTACACCAAGATTAAAGCATGACCTCGATCGACTACGTACCGTGGCCCGTTGGGTGGTTGGTTAACCGTCGATGGCGGATATAGTTATCGTATATACGTGTTCGAAACGAGCATTACGGACACTGGTGGCCGCGATAGACGGGAAGCTCGGGAATAGCGCGTGTCCCGTCTACCGGTAACGCGACGGTCTCCGGGTCGTTTAACACCGCATCTTAGTAAATGGACACAATCTCTTGTAGTTAGTCGCCTTTGTATTAGTGTTTTTTACGGAAGTAGCTTTCGATTCCGGCGCCGGGTCGTATAGCGATCCGACACGGCCGGCATACGAGCAGCCTATATGTTTCTTCGATAAAAACGAGCTCGTCCATTGTTGAATAAAAATGTAAAGAGACAAAACGTTAGAATGTAATCGAAAATGTAATCGAAAACGCGAACGCGAACATAACGCGGCTCCCATTATTATAATCATATAAATCCTTAACATACCCTTAACATCACACGAGCATAAGGTAAGAAACGGGATAGTGTAAACCGTCGACGCTACCCTAACCTACCTAGTTTAGAGTAACGTCGTCAATTTTTAACCAATCAACACTCCGTTACTACTCCAAACGTTACTGTTCCAATACCCAATAAATACTATAATATAATTAGCCCAATACCCCACGTTAAAAAAGAAACGTCCTTATTATCCCACTAAAAACGCGGCGGTGCCGGTGGTAATAAGATCGGCCGGCCACCTAAAAACCCAAACACTTAAAAACCCGAAAATACAACGCGTTAAGTTCGCGTACCACGGCCAAGGCGATAAAGCGGGTCTATTAAAAAAGACGGCCGTAAACCGATCTACGAATAATACGACGGTTATACGTATTTTACTAATAAACGACACGGCTTATATTAACCGCGTTATCGAACGCGGCCGTCGTATCCCTTTATAAATCGTTCGGATAAAAGACTAAAGCTAAGCCGTTCGTACGTTCGTCGATCGAAAAGAGACAGTTTATCGACTATAATATAAGCGAGATTCGAACAATACGTAACGCTAAACACCGCCGCTTTATCACGACCATAGCCCGCCGCAAAGACGTTTACCTCTTTCCCCTCGACAAGTTCTTAAACGCGAACTCGCTTAACAGCCGTCTTACCGAACCACCGCTCGAGTACGACGGCGAGTTCCGCGCCGGTCCCACACGCTTCATAAACCATTCATACAGCCCAAACCTCCGCATCTTTACCCACGTCGGCGACCATATTAATAAACACATCCACGACCTAACCTTCTTTACCGTCCGCGACATTAACGCGGACGACGAGCTGACGTTAGATTCTATTGACGGGATTATAAACTTCGTGTCAAACGCCGGACACTAAAGAGAGGGCATAATACCGTGCTTGTATAAAAGCCTTAACTACCGTAAGTTCTTATGGTAGAGACCGGGACAAAGGACGAAAGAGAAAGGAAAGTAAAGAAAAAAGAGGAGAAGCGTAATCTTAAGAGCATATACGATATATTTACTTTAAACTACGAATCGGTAAGAGCAGTTAAACGCACAGGCGTTTAGGTACATGGCGGGAAAAAGGTTAACGCGAAACATGAACGAATGGAATCGAACACTAGATTATACGATACATTAAGTGTGCTTCCAAATCAACTCAAGGGAATGTGGATTTGTAACGTTTTGAAAGTTACAAAGGTGGCAGTGGATAACCTTTATATTTAAGTTAGGTTAAATCACGTATAATACGGCTATTGACTTGACGTTCTGTACCCACTTTTCTTTCTTCGACGACACAAAATAAAAGCGACAATAGCTTAATATCCTTTTGTCGTACGGCTTTGAAATTTGAATATTGGTTTCGCATTGCCGTTACCTTTATTTTCCCGTTGTTTTCGTCTTCGTACGACGTCTTTTGCTGCTTTTGTAGGTTATCTGATTTAATTAAATTAGATGAGACCGTTCGATTTATTTTGTGGGTCAAAACAAATCCGATAAATCCCTTGTACCACACAAAAAAATTCTCATCCGGTTTATCTTGGTGGTTAGGGTACTTAAAGGAAGAAAGCACGTAGAAACTAAAATAATACCTCGGTAACGTAAAGGAGGTTATCTTAGACTACTAAAAAACTCGACTACGAGTAACCGACGATTACAACGTAAAAAAAATTATTAAATATAAAAAAAACGAAAAAGATTATTATTACTTCGTGAAATAGTAAAATTATAAAAGAAAATATAATAGTTAAAAACTATTAAACAACTTTAAAAACTCTCCCTAGTTACTAAAAGAGTATTAACGACGAAAGGCTTATACCCTAAGTCGGCTATAATAACGCTCTAATCAAAGAAAGCGGCGGTCACGGCGGCCTAAGCTTTTTAAACCTCTTAAGCGGCGACGCGCTCTTCTTTGGCCCAACGGACCTCGTCTTTTACGTTTTAAGCAACATAAGTATCGTGGAGAAGTTTTTAACGTTTTTCTTCGTAAGCTTTTTACTATTTATTAATACGCCGGAGGCGAACGGTGACCTTTTAGAAACGGGCCGATAACTCTTTAAAGGTTAATTCGACGCTCTTTTTAGCCTAAGAAATTTATTAAAATTTAACGGCTTAACGTTCGGTTAAAGAAAGTATTAATAAAAAGGTTCAAAGGGAAAAAAAGATATATAAACTTACTAAAGCTTATAACGATACCGCGGCTATTACATTTAACCCTAACTCGAACACAAACTTAACAACGACGAACTTAACGAGTCGACTTGTCGGACTAAATACAATCTTTACTTAAGCGAGTATAACGAGAGTAAAGTATTACGAAGAATCCGGAGATACTAAGTTATTAAAGGAAACTATAACGGTGAGTAGTGTTATTCGAAGTACGACGTTTCTCAACGCGATTAAATATATTAGAAAATAAGAAAAAAGGTTCTTACTAATAGAATTTAAAAAGAAAAAACGAACGGCGTTTTATTTATAGTTTCGAGACGAAACTTAAAAAAGGAAAAGGTTATATTACGATTATAACCTTTACGAGGTTTAAAAAGTAACCTAAGACGGTTAAAGACGGTAAAAAGGTAATTAGTATTAGTTATACTAATACACCCGTAGCTAACATAAAGTATACTAATACACAAAAAGTTAACACTAAAAAAGTAATTAAAGAATTATAGCTTAACTAATAAAGATTAAGGCTACCACTAACAAAAACTTTTATACGCGAACTAAAATACTACGAGCAATTAAGCTTTAAAAAAGAAATAACTAAGCAAACTATCTCATACCAAGAATAAGACAACAGTATAAAATACGTATAAGATAACCCTTATCTTATACGCGGAATAAGATAAACGTATAAGACACGAATAAGATAACTAAATATATATAAGACTAAGTTTACCTCACTTTAGGGAGGAAGACTCAGTCGTTACCGATTATCTAAAATACAAACCTACATAAACTTGTATTCCTATGCCCTCATTACATACAATCACACTCACCCACTTATACGTATTAACTATTATTCGACCGTTACACCTTATCATCGTTTTACAAAAACAAAACCCCTCCCCTAGCCTGATCACCTAGCAAAGACTCTTACCCTCCGGGATAAGTGCCTTTATAACATAAAACCTTAAAAGCCACTAACGACAACGGAAAACACATCCGGGTCCTCGTTAACTAGTACGGTTAAACTTAAAAGGCAATAATAAACACAAGCACAAAAGTTAACTATATCGTACTTTAACTAGTAAATTAGTAAAGTATTTTATAATAACGAAAAGAAAAACTTTACGTACTACGAAACTTCGAAGGATACTAAGCTACTTACGACGATAACTAAGTTAAACGAAAAACGAAAACGTTTAATCTTCGCGTAAAAGACAAAAAAGTTAAAACGGTACTTAATATTATAAATATCGAAAACGACGACGTTATCCTCGGGCTATTATAACTACGAAAGTATAATCCACGGATCGATTAAGTTATTAACTAGTTATTTTAAAAAAACCCGCGATAAAATATAATTATTAAAAAGTTAAATACGTTAATAAAAAAAAAACGAAACGATCTCCTCTACGTACTAACTCAATACTACTAATATAAAAGTATTTAAAAATACTAACACGATACGGGCTTACTAAAGCACGGGCTTTACAACCACCAAATACTACTAAAAAAAAGAACTTAACTAAAACACTAAAATATATACCCTTTTAATAAAAATAAGTTAAAAATACTCTAAAAGTAACTTAAAAAAAACTTAAATAAAAAATATATAAAACTATTAAGGTTACTAATAAAAGCGTTTATTTTATTTATACTAAAAAAGAATAAAACCTTACGCTTATACGTAAATTATCGACAACTAAACGAGATTACTATTAAAAACCGATACTTACTACCGTTTATCTCGAAACTAAAGGATAAACTATAAAGAGTAAAGATCTTTACGAAAATTAACTTATAAAAAGTTTATAACTTAATTCGGATCGTAAAAGGAAAAAAATAAAAAATAACGTTTAAAACAAAATACGAACACTATAAATTTACGGTAATATTATTTAAACTCACTAATACACCGACAACGTTTTAAAAAATAATTAACGACGTACTACGAAAATACTTAAACGACTTCGCTATAGTATATTTCGACGATATCTTAATTTACTTAAAAAACGAAGAAAAATACGAGCGGTATATACACTAAGTCTTACAAAAACTCAACGACGTAAAATTATTAGTAAAAGTAAGTAAATACGAATTTTATACGAAAAAAACAATTTTTTTAAAGTATATCGTTACACTAAAATAACTCACGATAAAACTTAAAAAAGTTACGGTAGTTAAAAAGTAACCGGCATTATAAAACGTTAAAGACGTACGTTTATTTATAAATTACGTTAATTATTATCGGAAATTTATTAAAGAGTACGGTAAAATAACGGTACTTTTTACTAACCTTATACGTAACGATACAAAGTTCGTATAAACATTAAAAGAGTAAAACGCGTTCGAGTAAATTAAAAAAGTAATACTTTTAAAACTTATTTTACGAAAACTTAACTTTAAAGTACCGTTTAAAATAAACGTAAACGCGTCGGGATACGTAATAAACAAGGAACTATTTTAAAAAAAACAAAAACGGAAAAGTATATCCCGTAACCTTCTTCTTTAAAAAGTTCTCCAAACCTATAAAAAAATACTTAATTTATAACAAAAAACTAATAACTATTATCGAAGGACTAAAAGAATAAAAAGTATACTTTAAAAAAGTATAACACTTTATAATAATATACTCGGACTATAAAAACCTTACTTATTTCGTTAATAACTAACGGTTAAATAAACGATAAACTAAATAAACTTAATACTTATTTAAATTTAATATTCAAATAGTATACAAAAAAAATTCGATAATAAAAAAGTAAACGCCTTAAATAAACGAAGCGACTATATAAAACTAACATCGACGGAAAAATAAACGGTACTTTAAACTAATGAAGACGGGTTAATAATACTTAAAGCTACGACATAAAAAGATCGCTTAAATATTATCCGTTAAATACACGAAGTACTATCCAAAAAACACTTTAAAGTTTATAAAACTACCGAAAGACTTAAAAAGTTTTACGATATCACCGAATAATAAAATATAATTAAATAAGTTATTAATAACTATAACATTTATAACAAAATAAAAACAAAAAGGTATAAAGTTTACGGCCTACTATAACCTTTATTAATACTAAATAAACTATAAGAATCTATATCTTAAAATCTTATTATTAAACTACTCAACTCGAAAGAACTAATTATAAATATAACTTACGATAGTATTCTAATAATTATAAACAAGTTAACGAAGTATTTATACTTCCTACTATACTATAAATCGTATACGGCCGAAAACTTAATATATACGTTTTTAAAAAACGTAGTAAACAACTACGGTTTACTTAAAAATATCGTTAATAATAAAAAAATTACTTTTATAAATAAGTTTTAAAAGGAAATTACACGATAACTCCGAGTTAAAAGAAAGTTAAGTACAGCTTTTTACTTTTAAATAAATAAACAAACGGAAAAAATAAACTAAACGTTAAAATAATATTTACGAGCTTACGTTAACTAGTAATAAAATAATTAAATTAAATAATTACCGCTCGCTTAAATCGTATATAATAACGTAGTATATAACGTAATGGTTATCTCGCCGTTTAAAATAAACTATAACTTTAAACTAAAAATAAATTACTACTAAAACGACGGTCTAAATTTAACGGTAAATAAAAAAATAAAAAAGTTTAAGTTTATCCTTAAAAAAATAATAAAGAACCTTAAATAGTAATAAAAACGAATAAACACTTAAACAAATAAAAAACGGATTAAAGAACTAATCTTTAAAAAAAAATAAAGTTTACTTAAACCGAAAAAACTTTAAAACATAACGACTTAACGATAAACTTAACTTTAAATAACTAAACTTATTTTAAATAATAAAGAAACTATTAAATATAGTATATAAACTCGACTTACCGAAAAGATCGCGAGTATACTTTAAATTCAATATTACGCTCTTTAAAAAGGCACTAAAGTTTACACTACTGTTAAAGAAACAAGTTTTAAAAAAACCGAAATATAAGGTTAAGGAGATTTAATAACACCGAAGGGGACTAAAGGGTTTCGACTACTTCGTTAAATAAAAAAACTATTTAAAAGAAAAAAGTATATAAAAACTAATATAAAACTTTAATAATACGAAAAAAGTTATTTTAAACTATTAAAAAACTCGACTACGTACGATTAACGACTACGACGTAAAGAAAATTATTAAATATTAAAAGAGCGGAAATAATTATTATTATTTCGTAAAATAACAAGGTTATAAAAGGAAATATAACAGTTAAAAACTATCGGACAATTTTAAAAACTCCCCTTAGTTATTAAAAGAGTATTAACGGTAAAAAGCTTAAGCTTTAAGTCGGTTATAATAATACCTTAGTCGTAAAAAAACCTTATAACGTTAACATTAATATAAACTTATTTAATAACTTAAACGGTTACGCGGGCTTCCTTTTACTACTAACGCTTGTCCTTAACGTCGACCACGGCGTACACTTCTTTAAATATTTTCTTTCTTAATACTTAATAAAATTTACGTTAAGTACGTAACCGACAGAGTTTAACGGTGGCTTCTTTAAAAACTTACTTAATATCCTCCTCGGCTTTAGTTAAACGATAAAACTTAACGGCTTACCGCTCACTTACGAAACGAGATAGTTAAAACAAAAAAAAGTAACTATAAAAGATAATAAATACGTATTAAAACTTATAACGATTCCCCGACCGTTATATTTAGCCCTAACGTAAACGTACGTTTAATAACGACGCGCGCGGGACAACGATTACGCGGACTAAATATAATCTTTAAAAAGACGAGTATAACGAGAATAAAGTATAACTTTAAAGTTAGTAAATTCGATACTACGGATAATTCTACGACGTTAGTTAGTATTAAGGGGAGTACACTTTTTAACACGACTAAATATAATAAAAAAAAAAAAGGATACCTTTACCGAAGAAAAAAAAAAACGAAAAGTAAAAAGCGTTACTTATAAAATTTTAAAACGAAATCTAAAAAGAAAAAAAGTTATATTACGGATATAACCCTTACGGGCCTTACTAACAAGTTAAATAACAACAAAGTTAACCCCTTAACGGGTACGGCGAATCTATAATACGACCGACATAAGGGCTACGATACGAGTATAGCTAAAAAGTAACTACCTTTCAAGATACAAAATAAAAGACTAATCAAAGAAAAAATAAAATAAACCAATCAAAAAGAAAAAACAAACTTTATACAAAGATAAAGTTTCTATATAAAGTTATATAAAGTTATTACGGGAACTTTATATAAGAATAAAGTTAATATATAAAGTCGTATAAAGTTAACTAGTTATATATAAAACTAAGGCTTCCTCCCTTCTTAAAAAAAGACTCAGTCGCTACCGGTTATTTGAAATATAAACCTACATAAACTTATATTCTTATGCCCTCATTGTATACAATCACACTCACCCTTTTAAACGTGTTAACTATTGTTCGACCGTTACACCTTATCATCGTTTTACAAGAACAAGACCCCTCCCTTAGCCTGATCACCTAGCAGAGACTCTTGCCCTCCGGGATAAGTGCCTTTATAACATTAACGCTTCGATTTACGTATATATAACTTATTTTTAATTAAATTATTTAACTTCGCGTTCGTAACCGTACGAAGTTATATTATACTTTAAATAAAAAAAAAAATATTTTTTATATTTAAACTAATATACAGTTCGTCTTTAATTAAATTATTTAATATTACGTTCGTAACCGTACGAAGTTACTTTATACTTTAAAAAAAAAATATTTTTTATATTTAAACTAATAACTTTATATTTTTTTTTAATCTTAAACTTAAATTAAGTTATATATAAAACGGTTATTAACTTAACGGTTTATACTTACTTTTCTCTCTTCGACGACACGAAATAAAAGCGACAACAGTTTAATATCTTTTTATCGTACAGGTTTAAAAATTAAATGGTAGGTTCGTATTAACGTTATCTTTATTTTCCCGTTGTTTTCATCTTCGTACGACGTTTTTTATTGGTGTTGTAGGTTATTTGATTTAATTAAATTAGATGAGACCGTCCGATTTGTTTCGTGGGTTAAATCAAATCCGATAAGTCCCTTGCACCACACAAAAAAATTCTTATCCGGTTTATTTTGTAGGTTAGGCGACTTTAGGGCAGCTTTCTGGCATAATGTAAATGCTGTACCACTGAGGCGCTGCAGGAGACGGTGCGGGAGCACGGCAAGCGCATCACTTGGGGACCTCGGAACGGGTGGACGGCCACGTCGGACAATGCGAGCAACATGAAGCTCAACAGCGGCGGTGGCGCCGGCCGACTGATTATTAATGTTAACAGTAACGGTGGCAGCACACCGGCCATCTTCAACTACGACAACCCTTACGACAGCCCTATTATATCCATGGCGTGAGACTACGCCTATTACGACGTCTAAGGACATCATCCATATGCTCCTACACATACTCTTCCTCACACCTGTGTCCTTTGCGCTTTATGTTTTTTTTTTTTTTTTTTTTTTTTCGGTTTATGTTTCCGTTAATATTCTGGGTCTGGCTGGTCGCGTTTGGATGTTATGGGCGTTTTATTTTCTCCTGTTTTCATACCTCAGTGTAGTGTAGTTTGGCTATCCATGTTCATTTCCGCCCACAACGAGGCATTTATTCTTCTACTCTGTCGACTTACTGTTATTACCTGTTGTCTTTATTATCCTCACTCGCTCGTCTATGACGCTTGTAAGCTGTCCAGTCTCTACAATTGACTCACTTGACAAGGATCTCTCCACAATTCACACCCATATCACGCTGCACATTTTGTCTTTTTTAAAATTGTAGCCTATTGACTCTGAAATTATCTAAAGGTAGACATATCTTGTTGCCTTTTCACTATTTGGGGCCGGGATCGTGAGAACGCCACAATAGAACAGAAACCGACAAAAGCTGGAGCAACTGCAGGCTCCTCGTTCGTTCCCCTTGGACAGGTCACACGCCTCACATTTACTGCGGCGGCAGCACATTCTTGTGAAACTGAGAGACCACGTTGCCCGCCGCCTTGTAGTCGCAGACGGTGTGTCGCGCAGCCCACCTCCGTCGAGGCCACCCAGACAACCTGTGAGAAGTGGCCCCATTTTTCAAAGTTGGCCATGTCCGGCGTCGGCTGGCCGTAGCCCGGGTACAGGCCCAGCTCGCCGTTGTACCACATGCCCGTCACGGCCTCGGTCAGGAACGTATTGGGGTCGGCGCCGGAAATGTCGGCGCTCGAGCCAGACGCGGCCAAGTTCTGACCGTAGCCACCGCCGCCGGGGCCCACGTTGTGGGCAAAGACACACGAGGAGGCCACAGCCGCGGCGGAGTTGGCAAGGTCGGCGCTCCACGACAGGGGGGGAGCCGAGTGTTTCTGGCGGTGGGTGTTGTGGGTGTTGACGGCGAGGTCGGCGTAGCCGTTGTGCGGGAGGATGGCCGAGGTGGCGTTGGCAACATCACCGGCCTTGACGATGTGGGTGGTGTCGTTGACAACGGGCGCCGCCGACACCACGGAGGCGACGGCCAGGAGAGTTGTAGAGACCTTCATTTTGATGAGAAGGAGGAGGTGTAGAAGACGAGTTCAAAGATAGTGATCGAGGTGTTGATTTCAAAGAAGGGCCAAAGTGGGAAACTTCAAGGACAAAGAGTAAATTTTTTTTTTTTTTTTTGGTAAGAGAAGGTGGGTGAAGAATGAGGAGAAGAGAGTAAAACTCAAGAAACATGAGACGGGCGAGAAACTTCAAAATTTATACACGACGAGGAGGCAGGAAATAGGAAGGAAAAGACATCGGTAAGTTGATTAGAGTTCTAGAGCGAAAAGGGAGACATATCCTGTCAGCGCCGGGACAGACCATAAGGAACATGAGGAGCACGAGGAACATGAGGAGATGAAGAGTAAAAGGAACAAGATTCTGGATAAGTATGTTGTTCTCGGTCAGCAACCGGACTTATGTTGTCTTCTCAACCTTCATCTCAAACATATCGATGTGGCGAGATAGTTGCTTTGCTGACGATAAGTTGTAATTTGCACGGTGCAAGGATGAATAATAATCAAGGTTCAACCGGGAGTATGGATGAAAATAATATGAAATGATGAATGTATTTTTTTTTAAAAAAAAAAAAAAGAAAAAAAAAAAAGAAACGGTTGACCAAAGTAGATACCAAAGTAATCACCCCAGGAATCTAAATAGAGAACGTAGTGAGCAAGGCTTGGGACAAGTACAACAGGTATCACTACGGAGGCTGACCCGTAGGAAGGGCTCCACGGTTCGATTTGTTTGAGTGACCCACGAGGCTGTGGATTTGGCCAAAGCGGCCGAGAAAGGAAAGTAACGAGGCGGCGAGGTAAGTAACAAGTCAGATTACCTTTCTAGAACACTGTAAGTGACAGGAATAACGTCAGCCACACGTGGGACTGACACTTGGTTCTCTGGTCATAGTTCTATGCCGGTCTCTGCCGGTCCCTGCCGCCGCTACTCCCGTCCTACGAAAGCACCTTGCCTTTTGCCAGGCTATTTTACAAGTATTTATTTACTGTGGCATTGCTTTGTACATATTGCTGATAGCTTCTTGCCCTTCCTGCGAAAACAGGGGCAGTTGCTGTGGCTGAATCTGCTCCTATGATCGAGTCGTATTTATGTACGTTCGTACTCCGTATTCTTTTGGTTTTGGACCGCGTTTAGCTTCCCTTGAATCTTCTGCCACTCCTCACCAGGCTACCGGCCTGTGCACCCGCGTGGGCTTCTCCTTACTTCTTTCACCTTGCGTTCCCATCATCGCCATTGTACTTTTCGTGTTTCTTCATATCTAGTTGGGCCATGTGGCGGGGGATTGATCGTCAGCAAGGTTGGTAGGGGACTATCTGTTTTGTTTGTGCGCACTGTGTCTCCGCGCCTTTTTCGTTCACGACGCTTAATTGTCATCCGTCAATTTTTCATCGTCAGCGACATCATGAGATCTCTCAGCCAACCGAACCTGACATACCACATCCCATATCCCACATCCCTTAATCTCAAGGGAAAGAGTTTACACCGGGTGTGAAAAAACGCTCGAAGCTGTTGTATGCGTCAACCGACAGGGCCCAGTCCATAAACTGAGAAAAGCCATCTTGCTGGGAAGGGTCGAGCCACGAAAGGTCATTGCCGGGTGGGTTGATACCGCTGCCTGCTGTAGCAATGTTCTGTACTGTACCAGTTGGCAGAGAAAGGACGTTCGTGGTGCGCAGGTCGGGTGAGATAGCAGCACCGCCGCCGTGGCCCGCCAAAATATCGGCTTTGGCGAGCAGGTCCCTCGTAATGGCGGCGGCGTCGGTGCTGACGGCAAAGTGAGCGCCAAACGTATCAAAGACGACCAAGGCCTTGTCCACGGCACGGCGCGCTTTTTGGGTGGCTTGGTGAATGGGATAGGCTAGGAGGAAGCCGACGAGAGTGAGGGCTGCGTTCCACTGCATGGAAAAGTACTCGGACCAGCTGCCCATGACGTCGGCCTCGGTCATAAACTGGTGCATGATCCAGGTGAAGGAAACGGCATGGTCGACGCACGTCGTGGCAAGGCGCTCGGCCACAGGCGAGTATGTTCCTGTGTGTGTGTAGAACGTGATAAAGGGTCGGGTGAGGTTGAACACAGCATGGTGGTATGTCAGCTCAAGACAGACGCGCTGCCGTTGCAGCCAGGTGGGGACGAGGGTATCGATTTCCACGGCCAGGCAGCTCGTCGAATACGGCTCTCCGCCGCCGCGTCGCCGCATTTTCAAGCCTAGGGGCACATTGTCCGCCCAGGTCTTCATTGCGGGGAGCATCCGCGCCAGGGTGGTGGCGCAGTCTTCGACGGCATCCGGGTCTGTGTAGATGCACGACAGGTCCTTGCAGTGAATGACGCGACCGAATTTTTCCCAGAGCGGATCGAACACGCCAACCAGTGTCTGGAACAAACGCAAGTTTTGCAGAGCGTACGTCAACCACGTCACGTCGTCGTGGCATCCCAGAGTTGCATCATTGGCTGTGGCAGCGTCTCGACCGTCCGAGTACAGGCCGACAGTGACCAGCGCGCGGTCAATGAGAAACGGGCGGCCCAGCTTGGACGATATTTTTGTGTCCGTCATCCAGACCGTCCACCAGACCCGCTTGCGTAGCTCCTGCTCGGCATACGGCAGGTCTGCCGCTGGCTCGGTGTGCAGGCCGAGGATCTGTGCGGCCCGGACGGCCTGGGCCAGGACAACGTGGGCGGTGTTCTGGAACGATGCACAGCACAGGTAGTACGTGGCAAAGATGCAGCACTGCACCGTCGCGATCGACGGGCTCTCGAGATCGTCTTGGAGAAGGCTCTGTGCACGACGATAGTACGACCGCCCAGCATTGGTGGCATCGTCTGGCGGCACGGTTACCCCAGCCTGTCCGGTCTCGGCGGCCAAGCCAAGCATAGCAGGCGGCATGTATGCGTAGCCAAACTGTAGATTGATGGCGAGCAGGATGTCGACGAGGGCAGATGGTGCCCGGCACGTGGCGCGGGACCCCTCCTCCCACAGCGAGGCGTAGTGGACGCGAAATTGTGTCTCGTCGACAATGGGGACGAGGCAATGGTATCCTTCCCAAAACAGGCGCAGCACGGCTTCTTCCTGGGACCGGGACATGAAGTGTCTCTGTCCACTGGATGGCATGCCGTCTAGCTCGGCCACGGCGTCACCGGCAGCGGCAGCGGCAGAAGCCTCCCTCGAAGCATCATCACGATGCACCCGCTTGTTGGGCCCGCGCAGCTGCATGGACTGTGTGGCATGCGGCTGTTGGAGCACGTTGCCGAGAAACGCCCCGATGCGGCTCATAAAATAAAAGGAGGACGCTGCACCGTAGTATGACGGCCGGCCCGAGCGCGCCGTGTCGACATAGATGCCCTTCCACTGCGGCTTGGGGCCAGGGAAAAACGTCGGCAACAGTTGTGTATGGTCTGTGTTGAACGGGGCTCGCGTGCGGCTGTCGGTGGAAAGGTTGGAATTGGATGAACTCGCCGGCGTAATGGCCGACTCATTGGGCCTAGCATCTCTGGAATCAAGCAAGGCCTCCAGTTCTCGGATCCGGACCTTTAGCTTTTCGTTTTCCCGGAGTGCCTGCGGAAGCGTGCGCGGTTCGCCGTCCGCGCCTCGGTTCGTGCACGGAGCCTCTCTCTGGCGACACGCCGCGCATGGCTGGGCATTGTCGCATCGAATCTTGCGGGCGCGACACCAATCACAAGCCCGCGAGACTTGCTTGCGTGTCCGTTTGCGGACGCCGAAATGGTTGTTTTCGACGTGTGTTGATTCTGGCATGTCGTTTTGGGTGGTGGTGAGTGGTGAGTGGTGAGTGGTGAGTGTTGACGGAGTTGAGGAAGGAACGGAGATGCGGCCGGGGAGAAGGAACGATGGTGATGAAACGGAGGGAAATGCTGCGGAATAGCGCTGAAACGGAGAAGCGGAGTGTTCGGAGTGTTCGGAGTTGTCGGAGTTGTAAGTCCCTAGCTCTTCAGGCGCTATCGTGCTGTAATTATTAAGTTAACTGCGCTGTTAATGAACTAACCGCCAGCGACAGTGTCCACGGGAATAACACAGCACGGCCGGGTTCGAAGTGGCAGGGATACGATAAAATGACGTAGGAGTAGGCACTGATGAGTTTTCAAACGAGAAAGATTGAGTAACGTGCCATCAGATAGGGAAAGTGTCAACTGGATTGAAGGGGAATTTTGATTTGCAGTGGCACCCACTGATGCTCCTACTAAATGGCTGGGCAGTACGAAGTAAGCACTGGCTGGCACAGACAACAATCCTTACCCAAAAGCTTCGTAAAAGATAAACAAAAGTCAGACAAGTGAATGAAAAGAAATGACATGAATTCTCTAAATTCTATCTCAAGAAATGACATGAATTCTTTAAATTCCATCACAAAACTGTATCTACATCTATTCTAAAGAGAAAAAAAAACATGAAAAAAGAACAAGGACAAAAATACAATAGCGCTACTGTATGGCATTCACGCCGCCACTAGAGTCTCTTGAGTCTTTTTAAACTCGTCACTGAACGGGTAGTCGTTGTAGCCGACATTCGACATGATAACGTAAAACGTCTGGCGGTTGTACTTGTTCAGCGGGATGCCGTTCTTAATGCGGAACACGAGGTCCGGGTTGGCAAGGTAGTGGCGGCCGAAGCCGACAAGCAAGTCGTACTTGTGGTAGTGCTCATCGACGGTCAACCGCGCAACCTCGGGCGTGTAGCCGCCGGCAATTATTACGGGCGACAGGTTGTCCCAGGCCTCGAGAATAAAGTCCAGGGTCTTGCCCTGGTTGATTTCCTTGCCCCCGAAAAGGAGGGAGGCCGGGTCGCCGGTGGCCGTCACCAGAGACAAGTACGCGAACGGGGCATTGCCGCCGTCGGTCACCAGCTTCTTCAGCGCGCCGACAAGGTAGCTGAACAGCTCGTGGACGTCGTCCTTTTCGACACCCTGGAAGCCGGCATAGGGCGAGAAGCGGATGGCCACGCGCTCGAAACCAATGGCGTCCGCCACCGCCTTGGCCACCTCGAGCGTCAGCCGCGACCGGTTCTCAATCGAGCCGCCCCAGCGATCGGTGCGATGGTTCACTGACGCCGTCAAAAACTGGTCGAGCATGTAGCCGTGGGCAGCATGGATTTCGACGCCGTCGGCCCCGGCGGCAATTGCTCGCTTGGACGCGTGCACAAAGGCCTGGATAGTCGTCTGGATTTCATCTTCCGTCATGGCCGTCGGCGTGACGTCAGAGCCGGGCAGGGCGACGGTGCTGCTAGATCGGTACGGGCGTCCACTCTTGGCCGCATAGTCTGCGTAAGAGGCGCGTCCCAGAGCAAACAGCTGCTGGAAGTACACCGAGCCTTTGGCGTGGACGCCGTCAATGATTTTCTTCCATGCGGCCTCCTGGCTGTCGCTCGAAAATCCCGGGATGTTGGGCTGGCCCTCCTCGTCGTGTGACACGGCCGTGGCCTCTGAAACGACAAGAGTACCGGGTGTAGAAGCACGGTCGGCGTAGTACGTCTCCATGATGGGAATGGGTGTGTGCTCGTCGTCGTTGCGGTTCCTGGTCAGGGGCGCCAGGGCAACGCGGTGCTGTAGCGTCACATGGCCTAGCTTTAGCGGCTTGAAAAGCCGGCTGTTTGCAAAGGAGGTTGACATGGCGGAGGTTATGGTGAGATTTAGGTGAGATTCAGGTGTAAGTCGTACGGTTGCTTTGTATTACTCTGTACTCTGTACTCTGTATGTTGTAAATGTGAAAAGATGAAGAAGATGAAGAAGATTAAGTAGATGAACAAAAATACAATGGGAAATGGCTGTCTCTGTTTTAAATAACCTTTTTGCATCTTTCCGGGAATGTCCTGGGAATCACAGACACAAGAGATATGAATTACAAAGCATGGAGCTTGGAAATACTCAAGGCCACTCTGAAGTACGAAATAGATTTACGGAGTGCTCCGAAACTGCTGTCTCTTAGGAATCCACCTTAAAGACGAACATAGATGAGATGCCACCAAAAGAAGATCTTGCCCAGACTCCGCAAACTCCCCTCCGCAACTCCCCTCCGAAACTCCGCCATTAGTAACCACCGCCCTTTCACAGAGTCGTCCTCACCAAACGAACATCGCGGGACGTCATGTTACTACTGGCTTGCATTCGACGTATATAATGCTCCATTGTGCTCGTGCTTGTTTGTAATATTTTATTGGCAGTCAACAAAAAGAGTTTCAATAAACCAGCAAACACAAGACCAATAGATCATCAAACGCAACATACTGACTTATCTCCTCAAACAAGTCTCCGCCTTCAACTTCAACCATGGCCTCCACTGCAGACAAATCCAAGCCTTACATTCCCTTGGCGGGCTTAGCGACCGACGGGTGGTCCACTGAAGACCGGGCATCCGCTACATGCTTCTGCGGCGCAGTCCAGCTAGCATTTGTAAGAAGTCCCACCCGGATGGGCGGCATGGCGTTTCCCTTCCCCACAACCTTAACAGACCACTAACACTAACACACTCGCAGCCCATACAAGGCCCTGGTCTCCTCGATACCTTTGTGTGCCATTGCACCGACTGCAGAAAAATCACAGCGTCCATGTTTGCCTCCAATTTTGCGGTCGCAGACAAACATTTGGAGCACGTCCGCGGCCGAGACAACCTCAAGACGTTTGGCCAGGCGCGCACCATCCGCTCGGGCAGCAAGATGACAAACTACTTTTGCTCGACGTGCGGCTCGCTCATGTACCGCGTCGGTGAAGGATTTCCGGGCGCGAGCATCCTGCGTCTGGGCACTGTGGACGACTTCAACTTGGTAGAGTCGAAGCTGCGGCCCCGGATCGAGCAGTTTACCGACGACCGTGTGGGCTGGCTGTGCAGTGTCGACGGCATGAAGCAGTACAGGGGCGGTGGGTTTGGGATCAAGGACAATGCGCAGCTGTAAACGGTAATATTTCTATTGTGATACGGAGATATGCCAAACAAACAGTCTCTAGCAGATATAAATTTTAGAACAGAACTTCTTACACATTTTGCCCTGCTTTTACTTCTTTTACCTTCCTCTGTCCCTTATTGCGGAGGACCTGCCCGCAAGTGACGGTACTTTTGTGGCCAGATGCCCGACTTTCCTGGTGAAAGAATGCCGCTCGGGTCGACAGCGTCCTATCAATGTAGTGTTAGTCTTATCGCCTATGTTTATGAAAATACAATAGAAAAGTGCGGAGTGCAATGTCGCCTCGTACCTTGATCTTCTCAACAAACCGCGTGTATGCGTAATCGTTGAAATTGTTGTGTTAGGCAATCAAATCTACATATATATGTAAGTATCCGATTCTTAGAAAGAACAGCAGACAAGAAGGACAACAACTCACCCATAAAGTTCACATGTGCTCTGTACATGCCATAGCCCCTCGCTTTGCTGTCCTCGTGGAAGCCAAGGAACATCTTCTCGACATTCGCCGTTTGCTGCGCATCTCTCTGGTCATACGCAAACATGTTGACCATCAAGACGTGCCGTTCGTGCATGAAAAAGTCCGTGGCCGGCTCAAAGCCTGCATCCTCGTAGCGCTTGTAGCTCGCCTGCAGCCACTCGAGCACCAGTTTGCCCGAGTTGGGGATGATGGGCGCATAGTCGCCGTGTGCGCCCTTGCCGGAGCCGTCCTTGGGCAGCGCCCAGTCGACAAACGGCAGGCTGAACATGGACGAGATGCCTGTTATTAGCCGGCCGTTGTCCGCGGGGATATCGGTGTTTTTAAAGAGCTCGCCGTCCTTTCCGGTAAAGAGCGTACCTTTAATAGTCCTTGTCGGCACTTCGCGGGTTAAGATCTCTTGAATGTCGTTAAACTATGCTTGCACCGTGCGTTTAAGACCGTAGATGGCCCAGCGTGCGACCCAGTAAGCCAGGCCGTATTCTTTACCAATCTCGGCGAGCCGCCAGTCCGGGATGGCGCCCTCACCCGACCAGAACTCGTGCCGTTTACCCAGTGTCGCAATAATCTCGTTGCGGCTTAACACCCAGACGCACGTTAAAATCAAGCCGGTCTACCGCATACGGCCGAGCGAGTCCACGAGCGGCGCCACGTCTTTAAAGGCGGGGACAGTAAGCGTGCATTCTATAAACGCTTAAGGCTGCGGCGTGAGCCAGAGACTAAGCTTTGTCACGACGCCGAGGTTGCTCTGCTGGAACAGGCCCTCAATAGAGGGGCCGTAAGTAAACTTGGAGAGGAAGGCGGACGGCGAGCCCTCGATGCCGAATTGGCCTGTACGGACTACATCGCCGTCGCCGAGCATGACTTCGAGGCCCGAGATATTTTGAAAGTGGGTAAAGTTGCCCCCGAATCCTGTACCACGGTCGAGTGTCTGTCCACGTTGTTAGTTCCACAAGTTTAAACTTAAGAATGTCGACACTAGTACTTATACTCACGTTTCCTATAACACTGCCTTAACTTAAGGATAGCGTACTCGGCTACACCTTCTTCCCATTGTTGTTACAGTAGTCAATGAGGTCTTTCCAGGTCACGCCCGGTTCCACGACAGCGTACGAGAACTGGTCATTGACCTCGATGATGCGGTTCATCTTGTGCAAGTCGAGGGCAACAGAGCCGTTGATGCGCGGTGCCGGGCCGCCATATCCTAAGTTCTTGCCGCGTAAAAAGGTCCACAATGGAATGGAATGTTTCGTGGCGATGGCCAGCACGGCGCGCACGTCGTCCACCGATGTTGGGCTGGGTCGTTAGCTCCAGTGCTCATTATATTTACTTTCCTACTTCATGGACCTACCAAACAACCGCGCTGGGCAGCTTCCTCTTCGTCTCGTCGTTTTCCGAGAGGTCGTAAAGATCCACGTAATGCGACAGCCCAGAGCCAATAAAGACGTTGGCCTTGCCGATGGCATCCGTAAACTCTGCAATGGCCTGTGTAAACGTCTCCTGCGTGACGTCCGGGGGCAGGATGTTGGGAATGGCCACTTTTGGCGTTGAGAATGTCATCAAGTGAGCATCCTCGTACTCCTTGTCAGGATACGTGTTTTGCGGCTGAGCGGTACTCATCGTGACGGCGGGGTTGGTAGATGCAAATAAGACGGGGTATGTCGAGGGTAGTGTCAATTTGGACAGTCACAAGGTATGTGGGTTGATACACTGACGTAGTTCTTCAATACAACTGTGATATATACTATTCTTTACGACGTACATCATACCACGACTACACTAAAGGCTGGAACATTTATCGTCGACTGGACACCAGCCGCATTGTTGACCAGCTTATCGGCAGCACTCTAGCGACAATGCGTAAACACCCCCGCACTTACCCCGACATCCCATCCTCTCCGTTGCATCCGATGTCTGTGGGGATGTAGGGTGTGCAAAGTACGTCGTACGTCGTATGTTCTACTCCAATCTTGCTGGGGAATGAAACGTGCGGGGATACTGAGCGGGGAATATCACCTGGCTGGTTAATGGGGAAGTGTGTTTACCCAGACAGCGGTGTCGAGGTAAGAATTGGGGTAGAGACTGGTATGTGGGGGCAGATTGACGAGTTCTTTGGTCTCGATATGGGTCTCGACATGGACTGCACCGTTTTGACATATGCAAGAGCCAGAAGCAGAAGCCAGAAAACAGCTCCTGGGCATCGACGCAGGGAAAGTTGAGAGAACGAACGGACAGCGACAGTACCATGGCGTGCACAACCACAGTTTGGAAACATCCCGCGATCGGTGATGTCAAGGGGATTGAAGACGACGGTGTCTTTCAGTTTCGAGGCGTCCAATACGGTGTCTTGGAGCATTGGCTGGACAATGCGAAGCTTCCCGCGTATAATGGCCAGGGCCTGGATGCCACGCAATATGGGTAAGAGGCACTCAATGATTACCATCAACGATATTATTGTCGCCCAACTAACATCGGCCTTCCCAGTCCAAACGCTCTACAGCGCCCCGGTGGTCTCGATGTCGAGTTTCAAATCATCCAACAGTCGCTTCCCAAGCCAGCCGACCCAGGATCGTCGGCCACGTTGTGTTTGAATCTGAATCTTTCCGTGCCCGCCAGTACGAGCACGTCCAGTCAACTACCTGTTCTCGTTTTCATCCATGGTGGCGGGTTCTTCTCAGGCGCCAACTGGTGGCCGCAGTACGATACTCGGCGCCTTGTTCGTCTGTCTGCCTTGCAGGGCCAGCCAATTATCGTGGCCAACATCAAGTACTGTACCTTTCCTCTGCGTTTTGAAGTCAACCAATCCCACTACTGACCGTCAATTGCTGCAGCTACCGCCTCGGCATGCCAGGTTTCTTGACCTCTCAAGAACTTCGTGATGCAGGCTATCAGCCAAACAATGGCCACCATGATCAGCGACTTGCCCTGAGATGGATCCGTGAGAACATTGCCGGATTTGGCGGCGATCCCGAGCGGGTTACCGCTTGTGGGGAGAGTATCGGTGGACGTACGTTTCTATACCTCTGCTGCATCTGCTCGGTCCCTGCCAAACATACTGACAACATGTGCATTAGTATCGGTCCTCCGCCTTTTGCATCCAGAAGAGAACCTTGTGTCTCGTCTTGCCGTCTTTGCTGGTGCACCGCCGCTAATGAACCCGAGACCGATCGAAACCGCAGAGCCGGCGTACATGGCGGTCATTGAGGCCCTAGAATCTGGCCATCCTGCAACGGCGGGCGACCATATTTCAGCCCTGCTGTCCGCCTCTCCTGAGGTGCTGTCTTCAAAAATAGATCCCTCCATTGCATTCAGCCCGCTAGTCGACGGGCACCTCATTGAATGCGAGCCAACGTTTGAGGCCATTGCGAAGCAGCCGCCGTGGGGAAAATCATCTTGCCAGGCCATCATGATCGGCTACGCTCCACTCGATGTAAGTCACCCGCTACGGTCTACCTCACAAACATTGTCGTGAGTATCACTAAAACAAACCTACAGTCCAGTGTTTTCGGTGTCATGGGCCTATTCCAGCGTAAGACTGCGGTTGGCGCCTCCTTTGCTGCCCATGTCCGTGCGCAGCTGGCTAGTCATCCAAAGCATGCCGAACGACTTCTCGAGGCCTACGGGATTGGCATAGACAATGGCGTGGACGATGACGAGTCGTTGATCCGCATTCTCACGTTTGCCACGGACATTGGCTACCGTGTGCCTGCTCACACTCTCGCGAGCTCATTCCCTGGTGATGCATTCCTGCTGGAGTTCTCTGAGCCGAACCCATGGGAAGGGCCCTTCAAGGGGTACACGACTCACGTCCTGGACGTAGCTTTTCTCTTCCAAAACTACAATGAGCGGCTGGATGCGCAACAGACTGCTACTGCAATACAGCTAGCCATCAATGTCATCCAGTTTGCCAATGGCAAATCACCTTGGGCCAAGTACAATGGTGCTGGATCCGGCAACGTCGCCGTTCTCAAGTATGGGTCGAGTGACATCCGCAACGGTACAGACGCTACCAGTCTTGGATATGGCGTCTTGCAGGATATTGCAAAAGATGTGTGCCTGGACCGTCTTGCAGATGTTGTTGTAGCGTTTGTTTTTGGTGCCCCTGTGGAGGGGTCGTAACTTTCAAGTTGGGAAGATTACTTCCTCGTAGTATCTTAATCCGTGTGTAAAGGCTTTTGGTAGTGGTAGCCTTGATTTTTATTGGTTAAACTACACTTTTTTAGTTACCCTTCCGGTGTTATCCCTCTGTGTACCAGTACACCTTGTGCTTGGCCACGGGTGTACTAGTACATTTGATACTGGCCACCTTTCTACCGTTCTTGACCGCCTTAGGCCGCCTCCTAAGCCTCGTGGGGGTCGTAATCGTAACACGATTATATCTTTAATCGCGTCGTACTATTTTATAATATCGTAAATTTCTTTAAGCTTTTCGGTAGTCTTATAAACTCCGAAATATTCTTTTAATGGTACCTTATACACTTGTCGGATAATATTAAAGCGGTCTTTATAAGTCGTAGCCTTAAATATTATCGACCCGTCTTTATTAGTTCGTAGTACTACTTATTCCTTTATCGATATAAGTTTTATATAGTCGCTTCGCCGACTAAACGCGTTTACTTTCTTATTATTAATTCTTTTCTTATATATTATCCGGATATCGAATTCGAATAAATATTAAACTTATTTAGCCTATCGTTTATTTAACCGTTAGTTATTAACGAAGTAAGTAAGGTTTTTATAGTCTAAGTATATCGTTATAAAGTACTATACTCTTTTAAAGTATACTTTTTACTTTTTTAATCCTTCGATAATAGCTATTAGTTCTTTATTATAGACTAAGTATCTTTTTACTAGTTTAAAGAACTTTTTCAAGAAGAAAGCCACCGGGTACGCTTTCCTATCCTTATCCCTTTAAGATAGTTCTTCGTTTATTACGTATTTTAATACGTTTACGTTTATTTTAAATGGTACGTTAAGATTAAGTTTTCGTAAAACAAGTTTTAAAAATATTACCTTTTTAATTCGTTCGAATACGCTTTATTCCTTTAGTGTTTATATAAACGCGGTATCGTTACGCGTAAAGTTAATAAAGGGTACCGTTATTTTACCGTACCTTTTAATAAACTTCCGGTAGTAATTAATATAACTTACGAATAAGCGTACGTTTTTAACGTTCTATAGTATTAATTACTCTTTAACCGCCGTGACCTTTTTAGGTTTTATCGCGAGTTATCCCGGTATAACGACGTATTTTAAGAAGATCGTCTTTTTTGTATAAAATTCGCACTTATTTGTTTTTACTAATAATAAAGCTCCAAGGAGGAAATAACTAAGTAGACTATCTTATACTAAAAATAAAACAACGGTATAAGATACGTATAAGATAACCCTTATCTTATACGCGGAATAAGATAATTATATAAAATACGAATAAGATAGCTAAATATATATAAGACTAAGTATGCCTTACTCTTAGGAGGAAGACTTAGTCGTTACCGATTGTTTGAAATATAAACTTATATGAACTTGTATTCCTGTGCCCTCATTGTATATAATCATACTCACCCCTTAGACGTGTTGACTATTGTTCGACCGTTACACTTTATTATCGTTTTATAAGAATAAGACCCTCCCTCCTTAGCTTGATTACTTAGTAGAGACTCTTGCCCTTTGGGATAAGTGCCTTTGTAACACTACTTTACTACTTTAAAAATTTCTTATCCGGTTTATTTTAGCTTTTAAAGACTTTTACCGCGAAATCTTTAGTGTTTTTTCGGCGAGAAGCTATACGAATGGCGGTTAAGTTTATTAAGCCATTTCTCTTTATTATTATTATTAACTAAATACTCGAAATATTTCTTTTTTAACTCGTTTTCCGTATTATTTCTCCCTCGTAGTATAGTACGGCGGGCAGGTTAATGGGTACGTAGGTGGAGACGAGTAAGGTAATAAGTACTCTGTAGTATATTAATCTTTGGCTAGTCTTATATAGAAGCGTAAGTAGGGTATAAGTGATAACGAGGACGTAGCTCAAGGAGTTATAATACGAGATGTAAATAGAAATTAAACTAAATATAAAATTTAAGGGCTAGGCGGTGTATGGTGGTAAAACGTATACTAGTGGGCTAGGCCCGTTAATGTTACGATTACGACCCCCACAAGGCCCAGAGGGCGGCCCAGGGCGGTCAAGAACGGTAGAAAAGTAGCTAGCATCAAATGTACTAGTACACCCGTAGCCAGCATAAAGTATACTAACATACAAAAGGATAGCACCGGAGGGGTAACTAAGGAATTATAGCTTAACTAATGGAGATTAAAGCCGTTATTACTAAGGGCTTTTATATACGGATTAAAATACTACGAGTAATTGGGCTTTAAAGGAGGAAATAATTAAGTAAGATTATTTTATATTAAGAATGAAACAACGGTATAAGATACGTATAAGATAAGGGCTATCTTATACGCGGAATAAGATAAGTATATAAAATACGAATAAAATAACTAAATATATATAGGATTAAGTATACTTTACTTTTAAGGAGAAAAACTTAGTCGTTACCGATTATTTAAAATATAAACTTATATAAACTTATATTTTTATACTTTTATTATATATAATTATACTTTTTTTTTTAAACGTATTAATTATTATTCGACCGTTATACTTTATTATTATTTTATA
>WNYC01000131.1:0-29305 GCA_021396375.1 Sporothrix mexicana | reverse complement strand
TTTTCTCTTTTCTCTTTTCTCTTTTCTCTTTTCTCTTTTCTCTTTTCTCTTTTCTCTTTTCTCTTTTCTCTTTTCTCCTTTCTCTTTTCTCTTTTCTCTTTTCTCTTTTCTCTTTTCTCTTTTTCTTTTTCGTTTTCGTTTTCGTTTTCTTTTTCTTTTTCTGTCAGCTCTATCTATTTCTTTTCATGAGAACGATCCGGTTTCAACACTCGTTATGGTACTTTCTTACAATCATTACTAAAGGGGCAGGATTTTTATTGTTTTCATTGAGTTTTCTTTTTTGGGGTTTGTACTTTTTCTACTCGATGCATTTTTGTCTGTATCGTCTACCTAGAGTTTGTTGAAATTGTACCACGACTTTTTTGGGGGATTAATTACTACATGTTTATGCCGAAACTCTTCGAGGCAGTAAGCATCTACACTTCCCTCGGTGTCTTGGTATTTGCACGTGTTCACACTTTTGTGTCTCGTCTACCACTGACTGACATTCGCTAGCAAGCATCTACAGCGGCTTGTGGCCTGTACATTTTGTTGTCTCCCTGTCGTGGCACCAGCACCGGCGGTCTCGGCTGACGGCGTACATCTGACTTCAGTGATTGTGGGATTATGTTTTAGGATTCTATTAGGACCATGCCACTTTGCATTCAGCTCGTTGAACTCGACTTTTCAGAGGACTAAACTCACACAATGTGAGTTGAGACGCACACCATTACCATGAGAGAAACAATGCCCTCTGAGATTTATGCATTTTTGAGATGCCGAATATACTTGATATCATAGGACTGAAAAACCCCCAAGAAAATATTCATGTAAGGCAGACAGAAGCGAGTCATTTTGGAACGCGAGGAACGTTGTGAGACACGGCGTAGCCAGAAGAGTCTGTGTCGCTTGTGTGGCCAAAGAGGCAGACGAGATATGTTCAAAATTGTGGCTTAACGGCTCTGCTACGTTGGACAGGAGAATGGGGGATGACGATGACGATCATAAAATTTCGACAGCGACGGTGCCGTCAAAGAGCCCGATTGCCGACTGTGGCCGCAGCCGCACAGAAACTCTCGCTGCCCCGGCAGATTCTGTTTGCTGACATTACTAGCCAACATTCTCGCTTTCCTTTTGTGGGTTTGGCTAAGGCATTGTACAGACACCTTCTCACATATTCTTTCCTATCTCCAGCAAGTCTCGTGCCCTCTTTGCTCTGTTGTCCGCATTCAAAGTCGTCATAGTTCATATTCAGAAAGGGGAAAAACAAAAGGGGGGAGGGAATAGAGCTGCCGAGATCCAAAACAGGGAAAAGAGGTAATCACAATTGGATATTCATGACTCGTTACTAGAATAAAGGACGCAACACAAAACATGTAACAATCCAAGCAAAAGACCAACTTCATCATTAGCAATTAGTAAAGATCATAGATCATGTAGATTATCTCTGATGCGCGCGTTCAGAAAAAGCCGCAGGGTAGACTGATCGTGTTCGGCCATCCATGACACGATCGACTGAGGTTTGCACGGCTTCTGCAAAAACAGTGCTGTGGAGGAGAATGCCCAACTCTTGGCTCGTGAAGAAACTGGCGCGGTCCATGTTTCCGGATCCTAGTACTGTATGTGCACCGTCCACGACGGTCATCTTGATATGGGATTGGACGGGCTGCTCAGTGGATGGAGCGAAGCCACTCCGACCCGCATTGTTTGCTGATTGCTGGGCGGGCAGTTGCGGTTCTGGCACGGGCAGTATGGCCCGCTCCTCATCAGAGCCCTTTTTAGACGTGTCCAGCGGCTTGTAATACGCAATATGGAGACGTCCAATGCCGTTCCCATTTCGGCCAGGATGATTTTGGGCGAGCGCTTCGTAGCGCTTAATGAGGCTGCGAATGCACCGTACTGTCGTTGTGCCGGCCGTGAGAATCTGCTCGTACAACATCATGCGCTCGCCAGTGACGATATCGACGTCAACACCGCGTCCTAGTGCAGCCAAAAGAGCAACAGTCACCGCCTCAACTGTATAATTAGGAGACTGGATGTAGATGCGGCGTGTGGCTGTCGAAAGGAGCTGGAGCATTGCCAGATTAAGTGGTGTCGGTGGAGGCGGTGCATAGTCCTGCCAAGGAAACGGTCGGAAGACAGGATTGCGGTGATGGGACGAAGGAAGAATGACGGTCGGTATAGGTTCTGCTGGTGGGTTGGTAGTTGGAAAACGGACGATGATGCTGCCTGGTCCGTCGACATCGAGTTGACTGATTTCAAAAGGCGACGCAGCAGGCGTTTCCTCTCCACTTGTGATTGTACCACTAGGCCCCCATTCTGGCAGCTCATCCCGCCATGTTCTGGCGTAAAAGGCTAGAAGCGGCCGCACAGCCTCGCCAGTCAACTCAATACAGCCTTCCAGCCACGGCTCCCAGCTAACGTTGCAGCTCGGCAGGAACGCGCGCTCTCGGTCAAGGATCATGAATTTGGGGTGCATAACGCTGAACGGCAAGAAGAAAAGGCTTTTGACGGACAAATCGATGCCAGCGTCTGCAAATATCGACGGCGATGGCAGACCCAGATCTTTTTCCCAAGTTGACGGAGGATAGATGTAGCCATCGCGGGATGACGTGTGGAACAGCTTCTGGAACAGCGAGCGCGACGAAAAGCATATCCGGATGCGTAAAGGCGGCGAGTCTGGCGTCCTTGACGCTGCCAGCTGTGTGAGTGCCGACGAAAGATCCGAGAGGCTCTTGGATGGCGCCCAAAAGCACGTCACAAAGAGGATCTCATGCTGGGCCTTGAGCAGTGCCGGCAGCAAAGCTGAGGCAAACAGTGACGCGCCGGTGCCGACACGGAAGGTGTGAGGCACGCTCGAGGCGGCAAACTGAGCGACGACGGGGCTGGCGACCGCGTCTTCGCAATTCTCATCCAGACCTGGCGCGTCGCGATAATTGTAGGCAGGCAGCTCGGCCGCCGCGGTATGGGGTGACACGGTCTTGAGCTGGGCGACAAGATCGCGTGTGAAGCTGTGCCGGTCAGCCATTGCGTGTTGGCTTGGGTCTATGGGCTTGTGGGAAAGCCTGTGATGAAAGGTTGAAGACTGCCTGGTGTTGTGAGGTCATTGAGACGCGATTCGATGCACGTCTCGATTAGTGAGCTCTAGGCCAGCCCCTGTATTTCTTGGCGCTACAGTGGTGTTTGCGGGGAAGTAGCCAAATTACAGTGCCCCTTGGCTAGAACCACTTACGCTCCGTCCTACACTCACGTTGCTGGCATGTTCCTTCCTCACGATGTTCTCGTGCAAACGAAAGGGAAGTACAAACGGCAGGAGCAAATATGTACATATGTTGAACTTCCTAAAAGAGAATAAAAATCACTGGCTGCCATCTATCGTGCTCGTCGCTCATCGCTTTGCACGTTATCATCGTCGTCGTCGTCATCAACATGTCATTTCGCCGCATCCCACCCAACCTACAGCAGTTTTGCAGCCCAGAGTACAGCGTTGTTGAGGTGCGTCACAAAGACTTCGTCCTCGTACGCCTCGGAAAAGTGGCCCAGCGCTGTGTAGTAGACACGCGTGCCGGTGCCCTCAAAGTCGGACCAAGTCCAGGCAATCGGGTGCTGCTCGCCGTGCTTGCCACCCTCATACGTTGACTCGTCGGCCGCCAGCAGGATGCGAGGCGCATCTTTTGTTTCGGTGTCGAAATCGGCGGACTGGGGTTTCTGCGCCGCCTCAACAGCACACGACGACGGCTCATAGTTGTACCACTCGTCGAAACGCGAAAACGACGGCTCTGGCAGGCTAGCCTCGGACGGCGACGACACGGCCTTGAGGAACGGCTTGATGACCGGGTGCTGGGGCGCCTTGATAATGACGCGGCCGAGCTGGGGGTGTGGGTGCTCAGTAAACACGCCGCCAAGAAGACGGCCATAATAGCCCGCCGGGTCGACCTCTCTTGACTTCATGGCGCCGAGAGCCGCATGGACGCCGACAATCCCGCTCTTGCCGGACGACACCTGGCCCTCGAGGGCGGCCAGCTGCTCCGACGTCAGAAACGCGCCGGATGTGTGCAGGAGCACAATGATTCGAAAACGGGCGAGGTTTTCAGGCGTGAATGTGGCCTCGGCATCTTCGGACGCTTCAATGACGAACGGATGGTCTGTGCTGGTCGACCCTTCGGCCAGTTTTTGGAAGCAGCGGACGCCGGGCTCGATGGACTCGTGGCGGTAGGCCACAGTCTTGCTGAAAACCAGAACTTTGAACGGTTCGGCCATTTTGGGAGTCTCGACAAGAAATGAGGTGGTGAAAGAGTGGAGGATTCTTGTGATAAGAAAACAATGACGAGAAAGGTTTGTCAAAAGAAACGAATTCAAGGCAGGCCGAGAGCTTAAAAGCAGCCAAAAGTTCTAGAACGACGAAGCGAGCGGCATCTCCCACGTTTTCTGTCGCATTTGTTTGTCGGATCATTATCTCATTGCACCAAAAAGGAAATACGACATCAAAGCACTGACAGGCAGCAGTGTGACTCAAATTCTTCCATCAATAAGGTGAAATTTGTATCTCCCCTGTGCCCTAACCCACAGAGATTACCACCTGGTCGGATTTCCTCCGTCTGACGACCAATGGCGACAGCAATGCAACGTCCTTTCGCGTCATCAAAGAGTAAAGAGGAGACGGCAAAAGAGGAGAGAAATGAGGGACTGGGTGTGTGGGGGACGCCGCTATCGCTGGCTCGGGTGGCCGTTCGATAGGTTGGAACAGGCGGGGAACAGATGAATGGCGCCAATCCGCCAATGTTGGCGTGAGATACCGAGTAAGTGAGATCCTGTAATCTGCTGGGCTCTGATCTGAAGATAGACCGAAGTTGTGCGGATTGCAAGGACGAATGTTGGTGCATGTTAACTAACGGGTATCTATTTTATATGGAGAGGAAAGCCAGAAACGAAAAAAAGAAAGAAGACAAAAAAAATCGGCAATGGAAGAACATGCCAATGGCCGCTTCTTCACAAAACACATAACCGGCAAACCAAACATTAAACCGAGTAAGACAAAAAGGCACACAAAAATGCAATCACCAAAATCGCACTCTCCCCCGACTGGCCTTGCTTTTCCCCGTCTCGCTCCGGACCCGTGTCTCCACGCCAGCCGACGTTCCTGACCGCAACGGGTCGACTTGATCCCGAATAAACGAGTCGTCATAGTGGCCATTTTTGGCATTGCTGGCATTTTGATTCTTGGCCTTGTCGATGTCGTCGTCGTCATCACTGTCGTCGGCATCTCCGTCCCTCGAATCGCGCCTGATCTCAACCTCCTTGGTCACCATGATACGGAAGACCTGCTGCCGCAGCACGGGCCAGAAAATGGGCACACTCGCGCAGATGCTTGCCAAGTTGACCTCGAGTGACGATAGCAGAACTGTATCCGGGGCATAAAAGGTCGAGTCGACATATGTCTCCAAAATAGAGTTGCCAGAGCCGATCAGGAGTGCCAAGCGCCACGCGGCAAAAACATTGACAAGAGCACCGAGGAGCAAGAGGGCAATGACACCGGCCCGGGTACGGAGACTCGACCGAACCACCACGTCTGTCGAACCGGATGCAGCAGACAGTGCATTGCCAAGATACAGCGGCACGGGAATGGCGAGGACACAGATGTCGAGGCCCATATTGATGGCTGTGTGAGCAATAAAGGCCGTGCGGTCTGTGGAGATGCCGAAGCCGTAGCAGGTACCCGGGTGGGCCGGATCTGTCACGCCGTCCCAGTAGGTCCTGACAGGCAAGCACGGAACCCATGCCATGAATGAAAAGATGGCGCCCCAGGCGGCAACGATGGCAATGAGTACTTGGCAAGTGCGGCGGAGAAATGTGCGGCCGATCAGGTCATTTTTGCTGGAATCTTTGTTGTCGTTTTTGAAAACACGGAGGAATTGGAAGAGGAGGGCGAGCTTCATGAAAGCAGTCGAGCTGACGTAGGATGCGTTGCCAATGTAGAAAAGCTGCCGCCCTTGTTAGTTTTGGGTCGACGGTAAGGGATTACACGAGTGTGGACTTGCCATCAGAAACATGCGTAACTTCTGTGATGTAAAATAAATCAAGTGCTGGCCAAGGCCAAAGCTGGGAGCTGTGGGTGTTAGTTTAAAACGAGTTGTACGACATCACACATGGGATAAACATACCAATGCACACGCTGACAGCGGAGGCAAGTGTTGTCATCTAGGGCGTGTTAGAAAGTTGTAGACTGAACGGACGGAATAAAGAACAAGACTCACAAGATACAGTCCAACAAACATATCATCCCAGCCAGGCATATGCAATACTGCCAGCCGGATGTAAAGTCGAGACATGACACAAAGGAAAGCGATTGTCTGTTTTGTCAGAAAGGTAAACGACATGACGCAGAGTGACAGTCGAGCATACCGTCACCGTGATCACGATTCCGCGGATGGCCGCCGGCTCGTTCTGCCATGGCGTTGGCTGCTGAAGATAGGCCGTGAAGTTGAAGTCCGTATTTGTCGTCATGATGTCGACTGAGGATGATGTAAACAAAGGTTCAAAGGAGGCCGACAGTGTATTATCCTTGGTATGAGAGACAATGTCTCTGTGGACTAGAAGACCATACCGTTGGAGCTTCTGCAGAAGTATATGGAAAGAATTGTCAAGGAAAAGACCAGAGCCTAGATGCGAGGGAGTCGTCCAGATATATCAGAAATCTCCGCCGTATGTGCCGCTTCCAGAAACCATTAGTTCGTGAAAGGAAAAGGGGAAACCAGGACACATAACATGCAAGAACGAACGGAAGATGCAGGTAGAAAATGCAACTGCTGTGAAAACAGGGGATATGAAGATACAAAAGGGGAAAGGGGAACGACTGGCAAGAACCAGAGGACGCCACGTTTTGAGCCGGTTCGGAGAAAATGTCAACGTCGAGGGACCGAGAAACAAGACCGAAGTTTGGGATCGATGTTTTTGTTCTTTTCCTTGTGTTCAATCCTAGAATTTTATCGCTCAGTTTGGCTTTGTGTGTCTCCGAGTGAATACTTGGCGAAAGAAGGACCTTATTCCTCTCATGAGTCGTTGTGTTTGCTAGTCAAGTATGTATGCTTTGAAACTGAGCCGCCCGCAGTAGGCATCGGTCATCAACAAGGCTTTCTCTGGCCTCAACCACGCTTTGGTGCATTGGTTTCATCCTACAAGGTATCTTGTATATTGGCCGTGGTTAATATCTCTCAAGAATTATTCTAACAGCATCTGAATGGGCGCCGAAAAGGAAGTGCAGGAGAATGCGGCAACGGTCAACTCCACAAAGCGGCCGAAGACTCGGGTAAGTGAATGGACAGCAGAATACTGAATAGTGTGCCTTCCGCACAGAAGACCCATCAGACGGGTGCATGGGGTGGCCTGAGCGTGCAGAGCAAGCCCAAAGCACGGCATGAACGACACGGGCAGATCGCTCACCAACTACCCATCACTTGGGTCGGCCCCTTTGGCCAGCTTGTCAGCGCCAAAAAAAAAAAAAAAAAAAAAAAAATGCGGCACGGGCGGGTGGTGAGAGTACAAAATACGCAGCCGTCTTCCTCATCGCAGGGGCTCGACGATCGCACGCCATTCTGAAACATGGAACGGTGATGAAGTAATGGGAAAACACGAGAGGGAGAGCAGGCGAAAGGCAGGATTCATCCGTAAAACCTGCGTCTTACTTCCTGGATATATGAATCTTTTTTCACTAAACCCTCCACAATGAGGGCACAAGAGGTGCATATGCACAAAAGTTGCCATTGCGTGCGTCTTAATTTATTTCGTGTTGCACACTTAATCCACAATCGTGGATCGGCCCTTGCCGCCATTTGCACTCTCAATTTGCACTCACAACAGTGAAAATAGATTACAAGTACGCGCCTATTTTTATGAAGCTTAGATCTGGTATTTTATGAACACCAGAATAAACACTTTGCGCTATGTTCCTTGCCAACTGAGTCTGTGATTTTCAGCCTGTTGGACGAACTGCCGAAGTTGTTGTTTTCTTACTTGCGCCATGACAACCATACGTAGCCGTACCAGATCTTCATTCCCTCCCCATTGTCCGTGATTATTTTACTGTTAGTGATATTGTCAACTTTGTACTTGCTGTGTTGGTTTTTCAGCCCTTCGTTATCAATCTTGTCTTTCAAGATTCCGCCTGCACAGACCTACATCTAACTTCTTGCGCCGCCACAGGGTAGCATCGAACCTCATTCTGAGTATAGAATACTGAGTCGAGCGCCCTGAACTCATTGAATGGTTGGTTGGGTACGCACAGCATACATAGGCGGAGTTTTCCTTCCGTGTCCCGACTGGGAATCGATCGATGGTCGAGGAAACCAACAGTTAAGCAGGCCCCCTGACGACATCTTGGGGGCCAAACCCAGCACCGCGCTTTGGTCTTGCGGAAGATGCACGCAATCATTCCGAATAGGATATAAAATATTGACATCTCACAAAAAGTGTTCGTATTAGCTTTCGAAGACCGTCGGCAGTTCAACATCTTAGTAAGACATAGTATGTAGATTTCCAGAAGTCAACTCGGCCTCTTGTTTGCGAGGTTTCAAAGGAGGTGTCAAAGGGACGCTGTCTTTTTTCGCAACTACTTTTAATTCAATAATGGCTTGAGCATTAACATAAAAAAAAGGATGAGATGACGTCTAAAGCAAGGAAACTCAAAACGCAACACAGAGTCGCTTTCTAGCCACATAGCCCCATTTGGTACATTCTACTCAATATCGGCGACCATCAGCCCTACGCATAGCTCGGCCAGCAACAAGCATGGTTAGACCGGGTCTGGCGTTGTCCTGCCGTAAGACGTACTCTCGAACCCTTCCTTGTCTTGCCTGCTCTTGGCTACCTCCTTTCTATCTTTGTCTCCCCTCCTTCCCCCACAGAGAGAGGGGCGGCCGTTGTGGTGTCCCTCTCTCTCGTCTGCAGTACAGCCTACTCCCTGCCCACCATCTCTTGCCAAACACTGGAAACAATGCGGTGGCTTGCAACCACGGGTCGGCAGTATGCTTGTCTGCTCGGTGCCGGTGGACTTTGAGTCGGGCAGAAAGGTTTGAAGACTCGAGAAAAGATCTCCACGGACTTGAAGCAAGGGGGTTCGTTAAGCGATGGTAAGAAAAATCCTTGTGAGATTCACGATGAGGATATGAGGATGCTTCATGATGTATGAGAGATATGAAAACATTTATGGGAGGCCAAATCGTCCTGCATATTGGAACTGTATCCTCTTTTTCAAACATTCTCATCCCATATTATTATTTTGGAGACGACTTTTTGTATCCTTTATCCAGAAAATTTATAGTTTCTCGATTTTAATTAGACTTTATTATTATTTTCTTTTCCTTTTTTTTTTAAGATAAATGAAATATAATTCACAGACTACACACAAATCAAACATAAGCGGGAACTACCAAGCAATTGAATGTTAGAGAAAAACATAAAATAAAACCATCACAATTAGTTCATACTGAAATGCGATTGCGCTTACATCTGTCTTGCTTTTAGTTTTCTCATGTTGATGCTCGGCCTCGCCATATTTTCTTTTCCTTAGAAAAGCCCAGCTGTTCATCCGATTTCTTACTCTTTCTCACCACACACACATTTCCAATCAGGATAACATATGACCTCATTATCGGCTTCACCGTGGTACCATAGACCGACGAGCAATTTTTCTGTTAAAATATCTTGTCTGTGAACAGAAGACGAAAATTAAGCACAATCGTTCGATGCCTTTCGGCCTCGGCGTCACTTGTCGTTTCGGACTGGGCGATTTCCGAATTAGGAAATTCCTGGCGGAGATGTTCTGGTGTTTCCAGCGCATGCCTCCGGAATTTACGCCAACAGTGACCAAATTCAGGCGCCAAAGCCCGTTACGGACTTGGGAGTGGACTCTGGCCGTCGGAAACGGCCCCTGCAAAAATTGCCTAGTTAGGAAAGGAATCGGCGAAAGTCTCGGAGACAGGCCCTTCCTAATTGGGAAGATTTACGGAAATACGACGTGAGAACGGGGTGAGAACCTTCTATCGACCACTGTAGCGCACTGCCCTGACATAATACAGCAGCCTTGGCTCCTTGGCTCCGC
The DNA here is from genome assembly GCA_021396375.1 of Sporothrix mexicana. Lineage (NCBI taxonomy): Eukaryota > Fungi > Ascomycota > Sordariomycetes > Ophiostomatales > Ophiostomataceae > Sporothrix > Sporothrix mexicana. The sequence continues at coordinate 19,230 of WNYC01000131.1, read as the reverse complement.
TGCCTGTTAAGGCCGGCGCCAGCGTGTAACCACCGTGGGGATACCGGCTACCGTCTAATCTGAGCCAACATCAATGGTTCAGAAGGCTCTGGGACAGCGACGCAGAGCTGAATTGGGCAGCCTGATTGACGCGTCCTCATATTTTTACACGTAAAATCACGGAGTTATCACAGGTAGCTATGTAGCATACTGCTTGATCCGGGGAAATGAAGCTTGACAGCTCGGAATGACGCAAAGCCCCGAGGCATTAGAAAGCAAGTTGGAATAGAAGGAATCTGGCCAGACAGGCCGTTGTCAGTGTGTGTCCATGTCGGCGTGTCGGGGGATCAAGAACACCGCTGTAGATGCTGTTGGCGTGTCTTAGGTACGATGGAGATAGTGCAGGCAGCACACCAGCTGTTTTGCGCCGTCTTGTATTGATACCGCCTCCGGGTTTTAGGCCTGACTAACAACGAAGGTATGCGGACAACGGCTAAGCGAAGCCGTGGGCAAGAAAAGGAAAGAGCTCCCTTTGTGAAGCTTTCCGTTTTATTATATAAAGGGCAGGCGCATGCCTCGAGATGCAGACAATTCTATTTCGATCAATTCACTTCAATCAACACATCTCAAGCATCTTCTGCATTCCAAACACCATCTCTACAACCTCTAAACCCATTTCCATCTCTCCAAGACCACCACATTCACCGCTGTATAACAAAATGACCTCCGTTCAGTACGCAAAGGACCAGCCTGCTGGCTTCAAGAACCGCATCGAGAAGGTCGCCATCGTCGGTGTAAGTTTAGCCGTTTCTTGACTTAAAGTTTAAAGCATTGTACTTCCCAAACGACATCCTGCTAACACACCCATAGGCTGCTGGCTACATTGGCAGCCACTTCACCCGCGAACTCCTCAAGACCGGCAAGCACACGGTCACTGCCCTCACCCGCGCCGACAGCAAGAACACCATCCCCGAGGGCGTCCAGAAGGCGATTGTCGACTACGATGACCACAGCAGCCTCGTCAAGGCCCTGACCGGCCAGGATTTCCTGATTGTTACACTCGCCGTCCGCGCGCCCCGCGATCTCAGCATCAAGCTGGCCACGGCTGCCGCTGAGGCCGGCATCAAGTGGATCATGCCCAATGCCTACGGCCCCAACCCGCACAACTCGCCCATGTACGACGAGATGGGCTTTGGCCAGGCATTCCAGGCCCTCACCACGAAGCTGCACGAGCTCAAGCTCAGCCCCATTGTGCTCACCTGCGGCTTCTGGTACGAGTTCAGCCTGGCCGGCGGTCTCGCCCGCTACGGCTTTGACATTGTCAACCGCAAGTTTACCGTCTTTGACAAGGGCGACGTCAAGATCTACACCAGCACGCTGCCCCAGTGCGGCCGCGGACTCGCCGCTCTCCTGAGCCTGCCCGTGCTGCCCGAGGACGCCTCGAGCGATGCCACGGCGACGCTGTCGCACTTCACCAACCCGCAGTCCGCGTACATTAGCTCGTTCCACGTCAGCCAGCAGGACATGTTTGCCAGCCTCAAGCGCGTCACCGGCACGACCGACGCCGACTGGACCATTACGACCGAGGCGTCGCAGGCGCGCTGGGCCAATGCCGTCAAGGCACTGCAGAGCGGCGGCGGCGTCAACCTGGACGGCAAGACGCCCATGTCTCCGCGAGAGGCATTCGCCATGGTCATGTACACGCGCATCTTCTTCCCCGGCGGCGACGGCCTCACGGACAAGGACATTTCCAACGGCCTGCTGGGCCTGCCAGACGAGGACCTCGACGAGTGGAGCAAGGAGGCCGTGCGCCTGGCCGAGAGCGGCGAGCTGGACAGCTACGGCCAATAAGGGCTAAAACGGCGCGGGGGATGTCTCCGTGGCGTTCCTGGGGTATACACATGAATTCTGTGGCCAAGTTTGAAATAGTTAAATAGCATGTTGAATATGAATCCGTTGATGGTACAAAGAAAAAAGAGCAAGGGAAAAAATGGGGTCATAAATCGCGGGTAAAAAGGAAGAACAAGAAATGTGCGCCGGCCGTCAAATCGTAAGACATGTACAGGAAAACATGATAGAAGAGAGAGAGTTGTAGGTGTGTCGATATCAAATCTCCGAGACTGGCGCTTCTTGCACAGAAATGGTCGGCTTCGGCTTCGGCTTGTCGAGGCCCGTGCTGGCGAAATAGTTGTATGCCTTGGGATCAAACGGCTTTGTCACCGGGACGGGATGGAGCGCATACGACGGCGGCTTCTCTGAGCGGGACATGGAGGACGATGGCTTGTCGTTGCTGTTGCCGCTTCCGCCAAAGATGAGGGCCAAGAGGCCGGACACGTCGATGCCGGCCGCCGCCAAAGCCCTCGTGCCCACAAAGTAGGCCGTTGCCGCCCACAAAAAGGCGACCACGCTGAGCCCCGTAGCCACACAGAGGGCCGGCACCAGGAACAGGAGGCCGACGCCCGACCAGAAGAGGAAAATCGCCCAGAAGACGCTGAACGCGACCACCGCCCAAACCACCGTGTAGCCCACAAACGCGACCAGGGGCACCGCGCAGAACGCGAACCACGTGACGGCCAGGCCAAACAGCAGCGGCTGGTCGCGGTACACATTTGCAAGCCAGCGGCGGAGGCCGTCGGCGCGTTCACGGCCGAGGATCGACTGGACGGCTGAGCGGCCGCGAAGGGCGACGCCGAAAAGGAGGTCGCGGAGGATGTCCATTGTTGGCAGCGGGAGGGGAGAGGATGTCCGGATTGTCGGCAGCCGGTGCCAGGTTAGCTAAGGATGAGAGATTGATGACTGAATCGTTGGTTACCGTGAAGGAGCAGGACTAGGTTGGGTCGTGTTCTTTGCAAGTTGAGGTGAAGTGCAAGTGACGTTGGTGGATGTAGCGTCTTGGCTGTGAAGATGACGCGACTCCTCAATCCAAGGGAGCCAGGCACTAAAGTCCCCTAACACGCCACCGCGTCACTGAATTCCGGCGCTATCAGCACTAAGTCTCTTATCTCTGATCCACCACCGATAAGAACATAGTGACGTATCGTTGTTGGGACCTTTACTTACAAGACAGAAATCATAAAACAAAAACAAAATAAATGCCAAAGAAAAGAAGGCCAAAAACAATTATTAAAGGGAGTATAGCATACCCCCTCTCATTATACACCATAAACGCCCCTCGTTTTTTTTTTTTTTTTTTTTTTTTTTTTTTTACGGACGTCGAATTCGATGTTTGAGACTGGTGCCGACGTTGCGATAAAATAGTGATAGGAAGGACAGTAATTATTTCGTAAAAGAAAACTTGACATATGTTCACATTGAAAGAATCAAACTTGTCGAGATTATCTCATATTGCATGTGCTAGAGCTACGTGCATTGGGACGGATAAGATTGATACTGCCCCACGGCCTACCATGAGAAGGTAGTCGCATCTGTCCCGACAAAATCGTCGAATCCGGTAAATAATTCTTTCTTCGTTGATCAGAGCATTGTGGACATATGTGATAAATGGTGAAATCAAGCCTTGATACGACGTTGGTGGGGGTTTGTCGTGCATGATATGGTTTTAATCACACTTTGGCATATGATGCGTCTTGATGCCATGTGGTGCCCACATGATGCCATCTCTATTTCCGCAGATCACCTCTCAGAGAAGTACTTGAGCACCCATGCACAGCCAATGATTTTCTCGTCAAGGTAAGATAAAATACGACACGGTATTGCTTCCGGCAGGCGTCTGTTGTAACTTACAAATGGGACGAAAAGTCGCGCAAATTGACAATGCTCTTAAAAGTACGACATAGATATATATAGTATATAGTAAACCGGCCAAGACATACTGACGGGTGAGTTAGATATAGCCGAGCTCAGGCTTCATCTTGATATTGCTAGGTCGCGTACATCTTGTCAACCTATTTACTCTCTGCCATGTCCGATAACGAAAAGCAGACTGCCCCGAGTGGTACCGATGTCGCGAAAGTGACACTCAGGGCGAAGACGGCCGCCGTGTCCCAGTCCGATGAGACGGGACTTGACGATGATTCCGCAACGCCAACAGAGCAGCAGCTCTCGGGGATTCCAACGATCAGTGCCGCAGAGGAACGCGCATTCGTGTGGCGACTCGATCTCGGCCTTCTCGTGGTCGGCTTCTTGGGATACACCTTCAAGTATCTCGACCAGACCAATATTGTATGCTTGCGGCCGGTCAATTGCCAAGACTTTCTGTCCCTTTCTGTGCAGACCATCCATGCTGACACGCGCCAAAGAGCAATGCCTATGTTTCTGGCATGCAGACGGAACTGAATCTGGTTGGAAACGAATACAACTACTTTACGACATATTTCAAGTGAGTTTGCTGGTCCAATGGCCCTGATGCCCGATATACCAGCTAACAATCTTCCAGCATCGGCTACATGGTCATGCTTTATCCATCGTGCATTATCGTGTCTCATTTCGGCCCTCACCGGTGGCTGCCGGCATGTGAAGTCATATGGGGTGTTCTGACCTGCTTTCTTTCCCTGGCCCAGTCATACAAGACGGTGAGCTCATTAGGCTGTACTCGAATTAAATACAACTAATGAAGTACGCCGACGTTGTCTAACAGCATCATAGGTATATGGTCTACGGTTCCTTATCGGCCTTTTTGAGGGCACCGCCTGGCCCGGATATATCACGATCATCAGGTACGCACGCCCTGTGACCCCGGTATAAATCACAAAACTGACAATACTCAGCCAATGGTATCTTCCCGAGGAGATTGCTCTGCGCATGAGCATATACAACGTCGCCCAGCCGACCGGTGCCAAGCTCTCTGGGGCCTTGCAGGGTGCGCTGTCAACGAATCTCGACGGCGTTCTGGGTCGATCCGGATGGCGATGGGCGTTTATCATCAATGTACGTGGGGCTGCCTATACGCCGTACCTGGCTGACATTATGTGTTTTTGCCCAACATGAGTATCTTGCTAACAATCTTTACAGGGTGTTTGCACGATCGTTGTGGCATTGGCCGCCTTTGTCCTTCTTCCCGGCTACGTGAGTGTGGTTTCCCTGCGTCGAACGATACATGTCCCCCATACTTACACATTACACAGCCTGAGGCCCCCAACCCTTTGGCCAAATTCTACATGAAGCCGCGCCACATTGAGATTGCTTTGGCGCGGGCACGCCGCGTTGGCCGTCGGAAGCAGCAGGGCATCACGCTCAAGAGCTTTGTTCGTTGTTTTTCCTTTTGGCAGCTGTGGCTGTTTGCCATTGCGTGGCCGATTGGAGGCAACACGCAGCCGTCAAACTACTTTAATCTCTGGCTCAAGTCGCTGAAGAACGCCGACGGGAAATCGAAATAGTGAGTGATGAGTGAATTTACACCCATGATAACCTAGCCTCACATAAACGACGACCTTCTAACACAGCCAGCTCCGTTGCGATGCTCAACTACCTGCCAATCATCGGACAGGCCATCCAGTTCGTGGCCGAGATTCTGTTCAACGGCTTCAGCGACTACTTTGGCGTCCGGCTGCCGTTCCTCCTATTGCACGCGGTATGATTGAAGCCTGGCTTTGTTTTCGGTATCTCCAATCTCTTTGTGTCTAATTCCCTAATTCTCCTTGGCAGGTCATAAATATCGTCTCACTCATCATTCTGATCATCCGGCCCGCCAAAAACAGCGCCTACATGGCTGGTTGGTATCTCAATTACGTTGGAGGGTAAGTACAACGCAGCTTTGATGCTGTGTCTTCAAAATGATCTTGGTTTGTTTCCAACTAACACCTATATCACCTACAGCGTCTCCACCATGCTGCTCTGCTCCTGGGCTGCCACGCATCTGCAGCAGGAACCCGAGGTGCGCACAGTGCTGTTTGCCAGCGGCACCATCCTGGCCTACCTTCTCAATGCCTTTGTTCCACTGGCCGCGTACCCGGCGAGTCAGGCGCCCAACTGGCATATCGGGGCCAAACTGTACCTCGGCTTCGCTGTCACATCGGCCGCCCTCTTCGTGGCCATTCACTTTGCCTTTCGCTACGACAAGTGGACAGAAAAGAGAAAGCCTGCCACAAAGGACGACTCGGAGCATCAACAGCAGCATATTTGATTTGGTGAACGGGGATGCAGGCAGCTGGCAGTGGGCACATATTTACGGTTGCAAGAAAAGGCACGGTGGTATTGTTTATGTATTTTGTGGTCATATATTCGTTATGCAAGTTTGGCCATATGTCATAATCAAGTTTGGTCTCGGACGACAAGAGAGGAACAGCACAGAGCACATCAACACATGACTTGTGCCTTCTGCCTCCTAAAATGAGTTACTTGTCAAGCCATCTCGGCGAAGTGTTTGTTGGACGCAGACTTGCGTTCGGTCTGCCTTTTGTGCGTGTCATCCTTAACATGCAGAAGCACGGTTCACAGTGCTCAGGTCGGCCGGAATGACACCCGCAGCGACGGCATCCTTGTAGCTCCAGCGGTAGTCGCCCAGCTCGGTCTTCCAGCTCCAGAAGAACCAGCCGAGGTTGTGCGACTCGTAGCTGGTCATCTGGGCGGCGAACCACTTGCTGTAGAAGTCGACGTTGGAGGCGGGCGTCCAGTCCGCGTTCCACTGGACGTCGTCGGGCGGGCTGAGGCTGAACTCGCCGACAAAGCCGGGGCTGTCGGACTGGCTGGCGTCGTTGCACGAGGCGGCCAGGTAGGCGTTCTTGTCGACGCTGACGCGCGAGTCCCACTTGAGGTAGCGGTGGTCGTCGTAGGCGACGTACCACGTGTTCATGTACTCGGACGGGTTGCCGCTGCCCCAGTCGGCGTTCATGACGCCTAGGTGCACCTGCGCGCCGCCGTGCACGCCGATGGCGTCCTCCTTGGCGTGGACGCGGTCCCAGGCGGCTGTGTAGTAGGCGCTGCGCATGCTGTTGGTGCGGTCGTCCTGCGTCTGGATGGGCTCGTTGACAATCTCGATCATGCCGACGTTGCGGAACTCGTTGACGGTGTGCACGACGTTGACCAGGTACTCGAGGAACTGCAGCGCGCGCTCGTACTGGTAGTCGACGTAGAAGCCGGGCGTCGGCGCGTTCTGGCCCGTGTCGGCGTTGGTGGCCACCTGGGCGCCCGGTGCGCCGTGCAAGTCCAGGATAATGTAGAAGCCGCGGTCGCTCGCCCAGCCCACGATCTTTGTGAGGTACGACAGCGCGCCCTGCGGGAAGTGCTCCGAGTCGCTGTAGACGATCGACTCGTCGAGCCAGTAGCCCAGGGGCACGCGGATCGAATTGAGCCCGTAGCTCTGCATCTCGTTGAAGTCATCTTCCGTGATCCAGTTGCCCCAGTGGCCCTGGAAGGCCGCGTTGGCTGCGCTCTGGCCCAGATGCGTCACGCAGTCAAACTCGGACGGCTGGCCCTGGCAGCCCATGCTGGTCCACGAGTTCGCGGCCATCCACGGCTCCAGCACAAAGAGAGAGCCTAGGTTGACGCCGCGCAGCGGTGCGCCGTTGGTCGTCAGCCAGCGGCCCTCGACCAAGCGCGAAGACACGTTGAACATGTTGGATCCATCACGGGCCTCCATGCGGTGGATGTTTTCGTGCGGCAGCCAGGCGTGGGCGGCTCCCAGCAGCGACGCAGCCGCGAGAGTAGAGAGTTTAGGCATCATGATGCCGGCAGAATGGGGAGGTAAAATGACGAGGAAAAAGCAAGTTGGCCGAGGGAAAAGAATGAAGCAAAAGAAGGAAGCAAATGAAAGAATCAAGTTTCAAAACGGGAGGTTATGGATGTGGAAGATGGTTAGACAAGATAGAACAAAGAAGAATCGGCGAGGCGTGGGCGCCTTTTATGCTTGCAATTCTCTACGCAGTATAAAGCCAAATAGAAAGGATCGCCAGCAAAGATCAGGGCTGCATGGGGAGGCTTGGCCCGGCCACCATTCGGGCCTTGTGCAGATCCCGGTCTGCCAGGTATTGCGGCGCACACAGTTATCGTGAGTTCCGTACTGACGACAAGCGCCGGCGACTGGGGTTAGGTGGAATGCGACGTGACTAAATAAGAGTAAATAAGAGACGCCCTACCTGCATTTATCGTAAATCGTATGCTTAAAGGTCAAATCGGCCAAGCCGAACTGTCTGACGAAATGTCAACATCGCTCGTCAGCACGGCTCAGTGGGAGGTCAGATCGATACGATCGATTACGGGGTATGGCGGAACGATGCACAGCGTGGGACGGTCTTGCTGATGGAGTTGTTGAGTTTAAACTTAAACAGTCGTTGACTTCTGTCCCGTAACACAATCGGTCACGGGCTGTTGTCTTCTGAGCTTCCTAACATGGACAGCGTCTTGGACTAATGTGGCAATGCATGCTGATCATCTCTCGACGGGCAAAAGCCCACAGAGTGTCGCTGCTCTACGAATTACGTCGTACGCCGTACTCATCATTCGACGATGCCGGTGTCCGAGAAGCGGGGATTTGGTGGCGTAATGCCCCATACATACCCTGTTAAAATCGACAAACTTACACGTGTTGGGCCTTTTTGGGGGCCGAAGAGTGAAAGGATCGCTGGCCTGGAGCATGCTTGTTTCATGATCAGCAACGGGGCGCTCTCCACAATTATCCAGTATGGTAGTAGGCCCGATGTTTAATTGACGACAGAACAGCCCGGTGTTTTATTCCACTGTCAAAGTAGAAAAACTGCTGGACTAAGAGAAGAACAGGACGTCGTAATGAAAAAAAAAAAAAAAAAAACATTGCTATACGGCGCGCGGATTTTCGGATTATTGAAGCTGCCGTAACAAATAAAAGGAGAAGGAAAAAAGAAGAAGGAATAAAAAAGTAAGAAAGAAAAGGCCATTTACTGCCGTCAGACGCCGCTGAAACCTACCATATCGCTGCATACCGCCCGTCCGCTGTGGGTCCTTCGTCCGTGCCGCCTCTTTCTGGCTACGCATCTTTCCGCGCCAATGCTACGCCGTGAACTCGTGATACTATATACGCGGTGGCAAACCGGACTGTGATCTTACAAAACCAAGTGATTTGTCGACTCGTAAGTAGATGCGGGACATCCGCTGCTTTGGATGAATGGTTTTAATCGGCCGAGCAGACAGAGCCTTTCATGGAATCCTACGGAGTACGGAGTGTATACAATGGGATACTTTTACATAAAATATCCCTAGAAACACCACAAATAGCAGAGACCATCAGAAAACGGATTATCCTACGCAAATGCATCTCACATAAACAAAAGTCTTATTGATCCACACATAATACTTTTTCTTTTTTTTTTTTTTTTTTTTTTTTTTTTTTTTTTTCTTGCTCAGCCAAAATCAAACATTCTCCTATCTTAGCAGTTGCCGCCTGGCACGTTCTCTGCTGTATCTGCTTGGCCAAAAAACAAACAAAACAAGGACCAAAAAAAAAGAGGGAGATACAACAAACAAACAAGAAAAATGAAAGGGCCCCGGCCTAAAAGTAATGCACTGCTATGTGCTCGTCCATCAAGCTAGCCAGGTCCTCGATAAAGAAACTGGAAACGGCGGCTGTGGCGCCAAAGGCAATGGAAATGTAGTAGACGCGCGGGAACGAGGCATCGAACGCGCCAACGACGGCCTCGTGCAGCGTTGCGATTTTCTCGGGCGTATCGAGCGCGGGGACGGTCGCGACCCATTCTCTGTACGGCATCGACAGCAGGGTGGGCATCATGGTTTGCAGGGTCGTGAGGTTGCCGATGCCCGACTGGATGGCGACGGGGATGACTTGCTTGATGGTGTTCTTGGTGAGAACGGACACGAACTGGGTGTAGAAGATGCTCGTGCCCACGACTTGACCGACGGCGCGGAGACAGACGGTCAGACAGGTGGCGGTCGCAACAAGGTCGTCCGGGCAGACGACGGTGACGATGATCTGGTTCGGGATCAGCACGCCGCCAACGCTGATCAGGCCGAGGACGAGAGGGGCCCAGGCAGTACTGATATTGTGTGTGTCGATGGCGGCCATGGAGCCGATGGCCACGGCCTGCACGACGGTAAACGACGACATGACTGTGCGAAGGTGGCCTTTAAAGACGGAGACGAGGACGGACGAGACGAGCGCGCCGCCGAGAATGCAAAAGCCAAACGGCAGTGTGCGAATGCCGAGCTGGCGGTGATTTGAATCGTAGACGGCGACGGCCTGCAACACCCAGAAAAACAGAATCGGCACGTAGTTGATGCCCGCCATGACAATCACAACCATCAGCGAGACAAATGTGCGCGGATGCCGTAACAGGCGGCGAGGAAACATTGGGTGTGGCGCCAACAGAGACTCGTACACGAAGAAAAGAAGAACCAGGGCGATGCCGAGCACCAAAAAAACAATGACGCGGGTCGAGCGCCATGGGTATGTTTGGCCACCCCAGTTGAATCCCACGAGAAAGAACACAAGCCCACCGGACATTAAAACACCGCCGACAATATCGATCCTCCTACACTTTTGGCCCCACGTCAGGCCGGCGCCATTCATGCGTGGAGGCGGGTTGTAAAAGATCAAAATAAGCACGGCCGTAATCAGGTTCCAAATAGCAATCAAGCAGGCGCAGTACCGCCAGTTGACCTCGGCGATCAGCTCGCCGTACAAAGATGCCGGCGCAAACGGCAAAAAGGCGGCCACGACCAGGGCGGTATAGTAGCCACGGTACCGCGTCGGCACAATCTCGACAATGGCCGTAATCGACATGAGCTCCTGGACGCCCATGCCCATGCCGGCGAAGCACTGGCCGATAATGTAGCCGCCGGCGTTGGGCGTCGCGGCCGCCAAAATCATGCCGAGCATCGACGACAAGACGCCGGCGACGGTGATGCGTTTGCGGCCAAAGAGGTCGGCCAGAGGCCCGATAAAGGGGGCGATGACACCCATGGCCACCAGCTGGGCAGAGAAGAACCAGATGAGCAGGTCGCTCGCATCGAGAGTGGCAGACACGAGCGGCACAATGGCAGCGAAGATCAGAGGCTGCACCTGCGAGCCCACAAACGCCATGCCGAACCCGATCAGGACCGCGATGAAGCGGATGTCGTTGAGCTAAGGGGAGGGGGGAGAATGCGGATGTTAGTGAGAAAGTCGACAGACGGTACAAACATGAAAAGGGCATGGAAAGGGCATGGAAAGGGCATGAAAACACAGGATAATTGAGGGGATGAAATCTACCTTGGGCCGGTGTATGGCTTCATCATCGACAGGGACACCCTTCTCGTCGCCCTCGTTGCGGCTCTGCACCTGTACAACCTGCTCGACGAGCTCCGTGCTCCCGGTCGCTGGCACAGCTGACAATTCCTTGTCGGTGATGTTCATGGTGAAATGTAGACGAACGGGAGTCAAGTGGTGGCAAGATCTATTTTCTTTTCCCTTTGCCCTTCACAAGGCCATTGGACAAGTGTTTCAACAAATCGAGGAAACAGTGTGGATGGTGGATATGCGAGTGCATTTGTAGTGGAACTTGAGTATTGAGCATTGCGTCTCTATTCTCATCAGACACACAGACACAAAGACACCGGACAAAATGAAATGCTACCGCCATAAGCAAAATCAACGGCCAAGACACAACACTTCAATTTGTTGCCGTGGTGGAATGATGTAGTAGCCTGTGCTCCTTATGCCTGAGGCGTATTACGTCTTTGTTGACAGCGGTCCATTCTGTTTCTGTGTAATGGCCCGAGACACCAAAACCCGTTTAGCGTTGGCTTCGCAAACATCGCGAACATCTGCCCGATTGGGTGACATGCTCACAGTGCATGTGTTGGTGGCCCTGCTATATGCACATCTCGATACAAATCTCCCCCACCTCCACAAAATGCGGAGGAAGCTAGAAGATGAAGGAGACTATGGAGGGAATGGGTGTTCTTCGCCGAGCAATCCCCCGCAAAATACAGCCGGGGCTTTCTTACCCTTCGGCCTCTCGCTTTTGTTTCGTCCGAAGAAAAGTCAACGTGTATCACGAGAGAAATGAAAAGCAAGACAAAAAATGAATTTAAAATGATATGCACCTTGCCGAGGCTTCGAGAGCACACATGACAAGCAATATACATGTGCAATAGTCTGTACATCTATGGAAGATGGCGCTCGAGCCAGTAGACGATGTGCCGAAACGTGCCCTCGGGTGCCGCGGCGTTCAACAGCTCGTGGAAGCCCCCATCGACTCGATACAGTACCTTGTCTCGTGATGCAATCCCGGCGACCAGGCGCTCGCTCTGCCGGCACTCTGTGTAGGTGTCGGCCGTGCCGTGGAGGATGAGTGTTGGCGCAGTCCAGCCGCCCAGCCCCTGCCACATACGCCCAGCTGCTTGCAGCGCCGTCGACGCCACCAAAAAGGAGATCTGGCCCTTGTGCATCAGCGGGTCCTCCTTGGCCAGCCGGACCTGCTCGGGGTCGTGGCATAGCTCGTCCAGGGGCGACGGGCGGCGCGGGATCGGCACCGACGGCAGTATGCGGGCGAGCAGAGAAAGGAGGCCCTGGCCAAGACGTGGCGCAGGCGCAGGCAGGGCTGGGGCAGAAAGTATGATTCCGGCAAGATTATGCGGCGATGCGGCGACGCTGGCGGCCGTCACCAAGCCGCCCAGGGAGTGTCCAAACAGAAACACGGGAAGATTCGGGTGTCGTTCTCTGGCGCGCCGTCGGGTCTCGAGGTGGTGGCAGACCGCCGTCGTCACGTCGACAACACCACGGCCGCCCGGCGATGCCGATGGCGACCTGCCGTGGCCCTGCATGTCCGGAGCCCACACCTCAACGCCCATCAGCTGCAGCTGCGGGATCAGCGCGCAGTGCGACCAGACATAGCGTTCGCCGTATTCGCCAAACCCATGCTGCAGAATGACAACGGCACGCGTTAATGTATCGGAGCGGCAACGCCACTGGTGGACCACGACGGCAATGCCATTCTGAGGTGCAATCGTGAAGCGTGTGTAGTTCGCTGGAGATGGAGTGGCGAGCGTTGTTGGCGCCGCTTGGCTGTTGTTTTTGTTTGTAGCCATGGCTGGCAGGAGCGTGAGATTTGGAAGCTGTTTGCTCGAGTTGAAGTGTTGGCGTAAATCGTAAATGTTTGTTGTGATTTATCAGCGTTTTGCTTTATGTGCAGATATATTTGATTTCTTTGGCCCGTTCAAAGCACAGGCTCCTGTACTGAATGTGGATTGGATGCTTCAGTATCATTGCATAATTCTATGGCGTTGAGAAATAAGCTTACCAAAAGGGCAAAAAACGGCAAGGGGGACAAAAGAAGCACAGGAGCACGTGGGAAGAATAAATTGTGCCGACCGAAGAACACGTCGTACACACACCAGATCCAGACCGGAAAACAACAATACGATACTACCGATCGGGCGTGTACACAAAGTGAGAGACTACACTGCCAGCCACCTTCTGGGCAGACTCGGCCAGCTGGATGCCATATCTGGCCCTGATTTGGGACAGTGTCGCCTTGCAAAACGCCGCCTGCTCCTCCGTCGAGCTCTGGCAGCGGGCCACGAGAGCCAGCGGCCATATCAGGCTGTACGCGCTGCTGCCTTTGTAGTCTGGGACGAGCAACGCACTGCCGTCGACGCCGATCTCGCCCAGCGCGTACGGCACGCTCGCGCAAATCGTGGCAAGCAAGTGTGCCAGGTTGTCCCGGGCCGTGCCTGACACAGCCGATACGAGACTCTCCTCCACCGCGGTGCAGCACAGCCGCAGACGCATAATTGACTGGCAGCAGTCGAGGACGGCGTCGTAGAATATGACGAGCGTAGCGTGGTACATTGTCAGGACGACGGCCAGCCAGCGGGTCGAGAAGACGACGAGGCGCCGCTCGCCTGCATTGCCTGCATTGCCTGTATTGCCTGTATTGCCTGTATTGCCTGCATTGTTTGTACCGCCTGCGCCATCTAGACCTAGACCACCTGCACTATGGACCTCTTTCGGCTTCCACGACTCCGGCAACGACTTGGACCACGCATCGGTCTCGCGCTGGGTGCGCATGGCCAGGTCCAGCACCGCAAACAGGGCGCTCCGCTGGTCCTGGTCCTGGTCCTGGTCCTGGTCCTGGTCCTGGCCCTGAACCTGGCCCTGGTTGCCCTCTGCTGTAATGCGTTGCTGCTTTGCAAAAGAGCAGACCTGGCTAATCTTGGCAACGGTAAACACGAGTCCTGCCGATGGCTCCGGCACAATCGGCTCGGGCTCTGGAAGCGCCAAGCACTGAAAGACCTCTTGTGTAGATAGACAGTATATTTGCTTTGTGTTGGGTTGTGTGGGGTTGTGTTAGCCCGTCGTTGAAAACCAAAATCAAAATTAAACCATCATAGGCATGAAAAAGCGCTGCCTACCAAATACGAAAATATCCATCCATACAGCGAGCTGCCAGGTATCTTTTGCAAGAGGTTTTGCCCGAGTGTATCGTATAGACGGGCAATGCCTCGAGGGTGTGACGCTGCTCCGCCAGATGGATCTCCATCGATATCCTGCGTGTTAGGGATTGTGTTAGTGCTGATTTAGCTCTTTGCTCTGCTGTATTTAGACACACAACTCTCGGCAGCCTCGCAAAGTTCGCAAAGTTCGCAAAGTTCGCAAAGTTCGCAAAAAACAAAAAAACAAAAAAACAAAAAAAAAAAAAAACAAAAAGAGCCTGCCCGTACACAGTCCACTCGTACTCACCTCAAACATATTGAGCAGCATAATGGCGGCCAGGGTGTCGTCGCCCCACGAGTCTGGGCGCCGCGAGATTGTCGTGCGCACCGCCACCAGGGCCGTGCCGTAGTGGTCGCTCGCCTGGGAATACAGCTCGGAGTGCTTCAGGTGCCGCGACAGGCACAGACAGGCGGCCGCCAGCGTTGCCGGCCGCAGGGCCGACGCATCCGGCGCGCTGAACAGCAGGCCCGACAGAAAGTCGAGGTGGCCCGACAGGATACCGCGCTGTGGCGCCACGCTGTATTCGCTGAGAAAGTAGCACATGGACGCGTCGTCCCATGCCGGGCGAGGTTGACGGACGATTTGACTTTGAGCTTGCGTTTGAGGGCGCCGCCCGTCGTAGAAACGAATCCCGAGCGGGCGCCCGTAGCCAGGACACGGCGTCTCGTACAGCTCGCACCTGTGGCAGCCAGGCCGTCTTTCATCGCACTACGGAGGAGCAAGGGCCGAGGTGTATTAGAATCCAAGACCATCAAGGAAAGTGCAAAATGCAACGAGAGAGAAGTAAGAAAGAAAAGAAGAGGAGAGGAGAAAAAAAGGAGAGGAGAAGAAAAAAAAAAGAGGGCTCGGAGAGCTTGTGGGTTCGCACCTTGATCTTCCGCTTTTTGCACAGGATGCATCCCTTGCTCCTCGTCCCGGGATATACCATCTCAGGCCGGGAGATGGGAACTGCTGGCGGATGGCCTGTTTCGTTGGTTTTGTGTTTCTGCAGTGTAATGCGTAATTGCAAGAGAGCGGGGTGTCCGAGGTTTGCGAAGGGGCCTCTCCAAAGACGACAAGTCGACAAGACGACAAGATGATGTTGTGGGATATCGTGGGTATCGTGGATATCGGGGCTATCATTGCGGGCACGGCTTAAAAGGAGAGCTTTGTTCCCAGAAATCACATTTCCACGATTTGAGGATGATATATCCACGGAGTCCATCAAAAGCCCGCGCTGTGTCGGCATGTTCTCCACCGGTCATTGTCCCCACCTCGCAAGGTCTCGCAAGGTCTCGCAAGGTCTGCCAGGAAGAGTATGGCGCCCGTTGGACAAAATGCTCGGCCCAGCATTCTGGGTGTGCCTCCCACATCCCGGTCACAGACACCAGTCGGCCTGAGGCTTGCTGCATTGGGGGAGCATGGCATAGGGAACAGGGCGACATGTTAACCGTACCGAACTTCAATACTCTATATAGTATAGCTATGACAGCCGTCGACACCTGTGAACATGGCACTTTACGCAGCCTCCGTGTCGCACCAGTCGCTGTATATTATATTATCAAATTATTAATTACGGACTACCTCAGCATCGACAACGGCAATGGCATCAACAGTGGACATGGCTACAGCCTCGCGATGGAACGCCCTGGTCCCAACTCGAGCAACAATCCTCCGCCAGTGGCTGCGCATCGCCTTGTTCAGCCCGCTCCTTCTCGTCGCCTCTGTTCTCCGGCTGCCGTTCTGGATTCGCTCATCCTTGATCAACAGGCCGCGCCTCTCGGCGGTATCCATAGACGAGACGCTGCTGGATCCAGAGCCCGAGTTCTTGCGGGTTCTGCGCCGCATCGGGGACGCCGGCCTGCGATCCACAGGGAGTAAGGCGCACAATGAGCTGATTGCATGGTTTGAAGGCGAGCTGCGGAAGATCCCCGGCCTGGAGCTCCGGTCTGAGAAAATCAAGCTGCTCGCATGGCAGGCCAACGGATCGCTGCACGAGGCCGGCCGGCTGATGGTCGAAAAAGACGGGCAAGATGTGGACAACGGCACATTCGAGCATGTGCCCATTGCGGGCGTTGTTCCGTATTCGCTGCCGACCGCCGGCCAGCCGCGATCGGGCGACCTCCTGTACATCCCATCGCACACGCCGCTCGCTTCCTTGTCCGCTCGCGATGTCCGCGGCAAAATCATCCTGCGCGATTTCCCCCTTCGCCGCATCCCTTTCGCCCTGGGCACGCTGCCCGCATACTACAAGACCCCCGATCTCGCAGCCGACCTCGGCGGCACCTACGAGCGGCCGGGCCTGGCGGACCAGCCGATCCATGAAGATCTGGTGGACGCTGGGCGGCTCGGTGCTGCGGGGATGATTTTCGCCTTTGATATCGAGCGCGGGCACGTCGAGTCGTACTGGGAGCCGCACAAGGGCACGCATTACCAGCTCCCGGCCGTGTACGTCGGCGCTGCCGAGGGCCAGATGCTTAAGGAGAGGGCAGCTGACGGCAGCCGTTGTCGCGCTTGTCGCGGTGGTCGCGCACGTATTTCCGTGGATGCGCAAGCACGGCCGGCGGTGACGCGGAACCTGATTGCGACCCTTCGCGGGCAGTCGCCGGAGCGCGTCGTCTACGTCAGCCACACCGACGGCAACACGTTTATCCAGGAGAACGGCGGCGTGGCGCTCCTGGTCCTCGCCCGGTACTTTGCCGGCCTGCCGTTGAGCGCGCGGCGCCGGACCCTCGAGTTTGCCTTTAATGCCGGCCACCTGCACATCTCCCGCGAAGGCAGTCTGCGCCAGGCCCGGCAAATGACGGCGACCTTTGACACGAATGATCTGGTTCTCGTCGTTCCGGTTGAGCATCTCGGCGCCCGGGAGATTGACGCCGTGGAACAGCAGTCGGGGCCCGGCCGCCGGCTTGAGTTTAGCGGCCGCGGCGAGCTCATGTTTTGGTGCACAGGCCCCAGTGTTCCCGTCGTCCAGGCCGTGCGCGACGCCATTGGCCGTCGTCAGCTGGACCGCGTCCTCTCGACGCGCGGCGTCTCGTTTCCCAGCATGCGCCCAAGTGCCACCGTGCCCACGTTCACGTCGTTTGGCGGCATCGGCACCTACTACCACAACCTCCTGCTTCCCACAACATCGCTCATTTCCGGCCCGTGGTCGCTGTGGGCGCCCGCCCTGGGCATCGACGCCGTCGATGTACACCGGATGCGCCAGCAGACGCTGGCCATTGGCGACATTTATCTGGCCATCGACGCGTTGCCAAAGCAGGCTGTCATCGGCGGCTATGCCGGCTACCGCAAAAAGGCCAGAACACGGATCACGACCCAAGATCCTCCAGAACATGCAGCAGACAGCACACCGCGGGCAGCCGGAGCAGTGCCATACTAGAGAGCATGTGGAGATGCATGGTGGCGGATCGCATTGTTTGTTTCTACTTTGGATTTTCAAACATAATTCAATATTGTAATGTATACCACTGTGCAAAATACCATCAGCATTCTATGATATATCATTGTACTCTGTATATATACAAGGTTCGCTCCGTCATCCATTACTGCCCCCGTCACATCTCGGCCGCATCAAAAAAATAGGCGCCTCTACCATCCATCACTTCAGGGCCGCAACAAGCTTCTCGCCACCTGCCGGCCACTTGCTGCCTCCCGCCTGAGCAGGAACGTCGCCCGCCAGGATTTGTGCGGTGGTAACCTTGGCTCCGTAAAACTCGGCGTTGATGTCGGGCTTCTCCTTGATCGACGTGCCGTCCATAGTCAGGCCGCCGTAGAGGCCCTTGGACCGCGTGTATGTCCAGACCGGCTTGACCTCCTTGCTGTCGGCCGTGCCGCCAATGGGCCCTGCGGCGAGAGCCACCGCGCCGCCAAAGGACACTTCCGGCTTTGCGTAGGCGTCGACGGCGGCCTGCGTGTTGAGCACGCACACGCAGTCGTACATGTCCACGCCGTAGGCGAGACCAACACCGCCAGACCGCACAGAGAAGGCCGACGGAGGCGACCAGGAGCCATCAGGGAGGCGGGCAAGGACGACGCCCGAGCCACCAGACCCGGCCAGGTACATAGCAGCCCGGAAGCCTGTAAAAATAGCCAGGCCCTTTGCGTTTGCGACGACCTCTGCGGGCATCTTGCCTTTGTCTGTTGGTTGGTTAGGGTTATGTGCCTTGTTAAGAAAAAAGAAAAAGAAAAGAAAAGAAAAGAAAAGAAAAGAAACAAAAGAAAAGAAAAGAAAACAAAAACAAAAGAAAAGAAAACAAAAAGAAAAGAAAAAGAAAAAGAAAATCACGCACCAAGGAAGGCGCTCAGGATCTTTGCCGCCTTGTCGCACTCCTTCTGGAACTCTTTGCTGGCCGCCATGTTGGATGTGTTGTTCTTGGTGAGGAAGGCGGGAGTTGAAGTGAATTTGAAGTACAGTTGGGATTGAGGTTAATGAGGTTGAATGTAATATGAATAAGCTGATTGCTCAAGACTTGCTTTTGTTGCTGTATGCTTAGCTGATGAGATTAAAAAAAAAAATATGAGACACATTATGGACTGCACAGCGGCTTTATATCTAGTGTTGTGCCTCTTTAAGATGTAATTAATTGGTAGAGAAACAGTGTTGAGAGCGCGTGTTTGCCTGCGGAAATACCGAGCGATGATTCCAAACTCAATTGGTTATCTCAAATAGGGTGTTTGTTTATGACAACAACGAGCCTGATTCCAAATTTCGCTACGTAGTACAAAGCACACGTGACGGTGTCAATTAATTACCAGGCGACTATGGGCTATTAGCCACAATAAAGGACGATAGTTTTAATGACTAGACAATTAGTTGTTATTGCAGTCGTGTTTTTTTTTTTTTTTTTTTTTTTTTTTTTTTTTTTTTTTTTTTTTTTTTTTTTTTTTTTTTTTTTTTTTTTTTT
>WNYC01000130.1:0-30764 GCA_021396375.1 Sporothrix mexicana | reverse complement strand
CCCCATGAGGGTTCTGCCTAGCTAGTCGCCAATAGTCAGGATTGACTGAGAAAGGCGGATAATAATAATAATAATAAACGATACGATCGATGTACAATCAAATGAACTAAAGTGAGAGTAAAGTAATTCTTATAGGAAGAGTGTTGTTTTCAAGAAACGGGATATGAGAAATTTGTATTAATAGTCATATACTCTGTCGCCTCCATAAGGGCGGCTGGGACAGTTAATGATTAAATAAAATAATAATAGGTAAATTGATGGAATACTAGTAGAACTGGATATTATGAGCTTTACTTACTTCAACAATAATAGTAAAAAAAAAAAGAAGAAACAAATGAAAGAAAAAGAAAGAGAAGCTTTGTAAAACTTTTGTAACCGAAGCCACTGATGAACGACACAAAGCGCAGTGTATTGACGGTTCACGTTCGAGAAATTCAATACGGCCGAACAGGAAAACACGACGACTCTAGGCAAGCCAGGCCGTCTTACTGATAACTCGCTTGCTGTAAATGGCAATAGGGATTATACACAGGTAGGTAGCGAAAAGCAAACCCGCCATGGTGCCAAACTGGCGCACTGGACCAACGGTCTCGTACCAGGAGATGGAAGCGTAGGAGACACCAAAGCCAATGAGATTTTTGGCGAGGTTGATGAGCATTCCAATGTGGGCGGCCCGGGTCGGTAGACAGTCCACAGCGTATGTCAGAAATACATTGGATGAGCCAGTTAGGCCGACACAGAGCATACCCCAGCCGACGCAGACCTGGGCCCAGTGGGTGGCAGGATCGCGCATACCGTACCCAAAGACAACGCAGCCGGCCGGGCTGACGATACCACCAAGAATAGCTGCCGGAAGGCGGCTGGCCGGGCGGTGCTCGCCACCGTGGCGACGCAGCGAGCGGTTCGCAAGCCAGTCGGCAAAAGCGCCGCCGATGGGCAGACCGACAATGAGACCGAGGAGGGGTCCGATGCTAATAAGGCCAACCTGGAGCGAGTTGAAGAGCACGGGCGGCTGTGCGTAGACGCTGGCCGTGACGATGGACATGACAACGGTCCAGCCGACGGTTAGCCCAAAGACCACCACCGTCACAACCACCTGCGGTGCCATGACTAGCATCAGCGGTTGGTACAAGCCCCGTACGGCCTCGCGCCATTGCTGTAGTCGCACGTACTTGAGACTCCACGATCGTTCCTTGTACTCCTGCCACAGGCTGCTTGGAGCAACCTCGGCATGGTGGTTAGCAGTGACTGCGGTGTTGACCTTTGCAGTGTCAGCGGTCTCGACTTGTGAGGCTGCGCGAGCTTCGTACTTGGCCAGCTCGTCGTCGGCGTAGCGGTCGCCATCATCAAGGAAGCCATCCAGGCCGACAAGCGGTCCGTCGTGTGTGGTCTCGGGCAGCATTGCGAGCGACGACAGCAGCGTGCAGAAGATGGAAATGGAAAGGACCCGCAAGAACCAGCGCCAGCTGTCGAGGTGATATCCGATGGCGCCGGCAACGATGGGGCCCACAGCGGAGCCGCCCGCGAGCAGGCCGACATAGATGACCATGGCGCGCGCAAGCTGGTGCTCTGGAAAAGTCTCGATGACAAAGTGTGGGCCGAGCGCTTCGATGAGGCCGCCGGCGAGGCCACCGAGCAGCCGGGACGCGCGCAGTGACGCAAACGATGTGGCCTCGCCCGACCACAGACACGCGCCGAGGAAGAGCGTCAGTGACAGGAGCACGGTATAACGCTTGCCAATGAGGGTCGCCAGTGGCAGCGCCAGCACATTCTGCCCGGAAAAGGCGTTTAGTCAAAGGTAAGCTATCCGGCATCGACAAAGGGGTTGGGGGTTTGCTCACCGAAAGGCCTAGCGTTAAGACAACATAAGTGGCCGTCTGCGATGCCTCCGTTGACGTGATGTGAAATTCCTCTATAAGCAGCGCGAATAGCGGCGTCATACCGGCTGCATATGAGTTGCCAAGGAGATTGTAGAAGCTGATATTGAGCAGGATAATGATGCGCCATGACATCGGCCACGACTGTCAACACCGGTGTCAGCGTTCATCTTGTCAAATCTTTATGGAATCTTGGAAAGGAATGTTGTTTCCACTGTCTTACCCAAGGAGAGTGTGCCATGGTGACAGCTTTGCCTCCAAGTGTCTTAATTGATTTGCAGTGCCTTCTTGGCGTCTGGTTTCCGTGTTTTCTGGTCGTGACTGGAGTCTTCCTCGAGCATTTCCAGCCCATGGGCAATGGACAATGGACATTGCGGCACCTTTTGACTTATTATAGCTCCTCTTTAACGCCCTGGTACTTGCCTCTGCATCGTATGTCACCGTCTTCCCCGTTTCCCCGGCTTCCCCGGCCCAACACTGGGGAAACATCATTTTCGGACCCTTGCTATCAAGCTAACCCCCAATCTACCAACTTTTATTTGGGCTAGACCGTCACCGGATTAGCCAATATTAGGCCGAGCGAGCACGGTAAGTTGGAGCTACATTGATGCGGCTCCTCCCCACGGCACTTGTTGTAGGCCATGCTGGCCACGACGCTCTGAGCACAAATGCATGAGGTAGATAAATCTAGGCTATCTTGATGGAGTTCCGTCCAACAGCGTACGGCGTACGTATTTTTACAGCAATCGAAGCCTCGATAATAGCAGACGGTTTCTCGTCTAGGCTGATCTCGGCAGTGCATCATCTCGAATATCTTGTCAGGGTACATTGATGACTCTCATACCAATCATGCGCTGTTAATATTCGCAAATTTCTGACATGATCCCGTCTATCTGCACTCTGGTGTGTTACCAAAATTACCAGGAATTTACCAATAATATACATCATCCATTGGTGCACTTTGTTGATCCTGCGGCATCATTCCCGTCACAAGCGCGGCGAGGTCTACGCCGTAATTCGGATTCATATCAGTGGCGGAGAAAAGGTTCCAGGAGTTTACATGTTGTGTCGCATCGCCGGGCGTGAATGCTTCTCCGCCATTGCTGATGTCTGGAACCGGTACTGCGCCAGTCACCTTTGGTCTCTCCATGGCATCCTGGGTCCCGCGAGCGAGTGCTGTCGGGGAAGGGAGTTGGGCGTTAGTGGGCACGTAACAAAGTAAGAAAGACGCAAAACGCCAGGCATCTGGAAAGACAGGCCATGGGGGGAGGGCATACTTAAAAAGGACATGACAGAGCACAGCGCCCTCGTGAGGCTGGCACATTTTTCCACGATACGGTTGCCGGTATCGAGGCGCGGCAGGCACGTGCTGGCCTCCTCCACAAGACGCTTGGCGTTCTGGAACGGTAAGGTCGCACTGGATGGGGTCGATACTCGCGTCGAAGCGTCGGATCCCAAAGGAAGCAAGCCGGCGATGGTGCGCTGGCAGATGGCGACGCTTGCTATGGTCAGGGCAGCGTTGAATGCTATCGGCCGGCACAGGTGGCAGAGTTAGCCGCGTTCCCACACGAACAGAGACATACAAAGACATAAGCCGAGGAGGGTCTGTTATTTTTCGTTCGTTCGTTTGTTTGTTTGTTTGTATGTGTAATTTTGGGGTAGAAACATCGGCTCAGCTTACTATAATAGAGGGAGAACCACCAAGCACCCAAAAGATGCTGCTTGTGCGAAGCCGGGTCATTGATGCTGCTGACCATTTTAATAATGCACTCTGAAGACGAGGACAGGAGGGCAAAGCTTCTCTGGCTCGCCTGTGGGATCGTCTCCACGGGTAATACAGGTATGGGCGAACCGGAGCTGCTGGGCGGTGGGGCCATGCGCATCGTCACGCGCACCAAGTAGTATTCGAGTAGAGGGCGATGGACCAGGATGCGCAAGTTGTGGTACCGCAGCGTCAGAATCACACGCAGGCGGTTGTCCGGATGTGTGTCCAGGCAGAGCAACTCTTCGTGATCCAGGAGGCAGATGGACGCCGGCAGTGACCTTTGCCAGTCGAGCAGCTCGTGCTCCATGTCAAGAATAGCTGAGATGAGGTCGACAGCGACGGGACTAGGCATCCCGACAAGATTAGACCCATAGAGCAGGGTGAGAACGCGGCCCATTATTTTATACAGTGTACTAAGTAACAGCGTCTTAGTATCGGCGCCTCGAGCTACAGCGAGAAATGTAGAACCGTGAAAGGAAAAAAAAAAAAAAACGTACATTGACGCGTTAAAAAACAGTGTACTGCTCTCACTGGACGACCACGGCGACGGGTTACTGTCAGGCGCCGGGGTGACAAGGTGACGCGGCAAGCTCACCTGCACGTAGTGGTCAGGTATGGATGCTGGTCGTCCAAAAGTCATGCTCAGCGTCCTGGCTTACTGTCAGTCAAACACGGACCGAAAGAATATACGAGAATGCGGAGAAAAAAAAAAAGGGCAAAAAACGGCAGGAAGGCGACGTGACCTACCTATCAAGAAGCACGCAGCCGTACCACGTTCGTTTACGAATTTCTTGATCGAGAGGATCCAGGCGTTTTGAGAATTCCTCAGAGTGCAGACCTAACTGCAAGGCAGACTTGACCGCGAGTCCATGGATAGACCAGGTCTGTACGGACCGCCTGGTCCCCTGTAAGAATTGACTGATGAGCAGCAGGGCTTGGACTGTGAGTTGGCACAAGAATACGTTAGCCTTGGCAGGGCGTGAGGAGAGAGATGAAAAGATATGCAAAGAGGAGACAAAGGCAGATAACAGGAGACAAAAGAGAAAAAATGAAAGGCAAGAAAGAAGACGAAACACAATCAAGGAGGATTCATAAAAGCAAGATCAAGAATGCAGAGTAGAAAATAATATGAACCAAAAAAAGAATTGAAAACGAAAAAGGAACCCATTCCATACCGGTTTCGACGCCGGCGCCATCCAGAGTGTCGGATAGACACAACTCCTCCGCACGGGTGAAGAATATGTCGGCGCCCGAGGCACGACGGTCAGCGGAGGTGTCGGTCTTGGCCGATGTCGTGGTCGCCATAGCCAAGATGGCGTAGAGCAAGCCGACCCACGAGCGCCGCGCCTGACGAAAGCCGGAGGCCTTGAACTCGTTGTAGTCCTTGTAAAAACTGGCCTCGTGAATGTAAGGAAACAAGAAACCGGTGTCGGAGAAGTAACGGTGAAGTAGCGGCTGGGCCTCGGAGTCGGACGGAAGCGAGCGCACCAAGCGAGTGGACGGTCCTGCCTGGGGCCAGGCCGGCCGCTCACGCCGCATCGGAGACTGCGGCCGGGACACCTGCAGCATATACTGGCTGCGCGCGCTTTCGGACGATTCCGCCTGGGAGCCGTTGACCACCTGAGGCGGGATGTCAACCAGGACGACCGCCATGGCGCTGCGCATGTTGCGCATGAACTGGATGTTGGACGAGGGACCTGGGTCCACGTCAGCATGGTGTACTTTGGGGGGAGGCGGGAAAGGGGGATGGATAGGTACCGAAGTAGCCAGAGGTCGGAACATCCGTAAATTCAATGGAGCCGATGCCATCCGTAGTATCCGGCGACGCCCCTGCATAGTCGTCGTGGGGGCCGTTCAGGCCTTGTCGGCGGGGGTGGACTCTGGCGGGATCATTAAGCTCGTCGTCCGCCGGCCCATTGCTCGATTTATCGGTGCGTTTCAAGACACTGACGTCGGACTCAAGCTGTGCGAGGCGAGACTCGATACGATCAAAAATTCTGTAACAGGGTCATTAGGCAGTTGGCTTACAACAAGACAGGAGGGTGGGGAATGGCAGCATGTCTGGGAGAGGGAAGGGTTGGTTCTGTAACGTACGCTTTGGAACTGGTTAAGGCGCCGGACAGCGGTGCGCCTTGTGCGTAGCTGCAGGGAATACCATGTGCAAGGCACAACGAGCACTGCGGCCGTCCTCCATCACACTAGAGCGATGCGAAGCCGTCGAGTCAGCAAAGGATGGTTTGCGGAGCCGGTTATGACACGGACAAGGCGGACAAGGCGGATAAGGCGGGGAAGTCGCTGGGGCAGACTTACACGGCTCTTTTTGAGACGACACTCGGTGCAGGCCACGGCAATGCGGCGTCTCTTCCGTGTCTGCACGCTGGAGTCGGGGTCCATGGCAGACTCGGGTGTTGGCGGCGTGGACCACCACTGTGAAGGCCAATTTAGGGTGTTTTGTTTAAAGTAGGAGGCCGATGTTGTTCTCGGGGTATCGCCGAGGGGACCGGCGGATCTCTGCTCTGTTGTCTGTCGTATGTTGTTGCGTATGGGTCGGATTCACGGGGATGTGCAGTGAAAAGAAAAGAAGGGAAAGGGATCGGGTCTAGAGTGGATGGAATTGGCTACGGAACCCCGGGGAGACAGGGATAAGTCTCTCGCTTCAAGTTCAAGGGCACTTACTCCGTGCGGGGTACTTGTGTAGTTCAATAATGGCAGATGGCGCAAGAAAAGCTCATACAGTTGCCGCGCTAGAGCGGATCCAAACAGGACAGTGGGCCGGGGAGTTAAGGGAACTTGCCGGAGTACCTAAATGCCGTCTCGACGGACTGCTACGTCAAGAGTGCAGGGAACGTTCCCCGTCCTCCCAACGCTCGCTCATTTTCCATTTTTTCAGATTTTCAGTGTATGAAGCTAGTCTTGTCGGCTGGGACAACGGCTAGTATTTTCACGACTTCCGCTCCGTCTAAGCACCGACCATTATCGACCCCCCGCGCATAAGAAGAAGAGCACAAACATACAGCCCATCCTGGCTTAAAATCGAAAGCCGAAACACGAAGATGACGTTTAAGGAACGACACTGCAGCCGACCTGCATAAGAGCCATTCACCAAAAGTCAGCAGCTATAGAAACAGCATTAAGTAGATAATACTTCTACCACAGCGGATCACAGCCCTACTCACTGGCAGCCTTTGCAACCGCCGTTTAATTTAAGCACTACCTCCAACAGTCACCCTCCTCCGTCGCAAACATGGCCCCCTCTGCAGTTGCCTCGCTGTCTACCGACACCGAGTCCGAGACCAGCACCATGCTCAATGCCGCCGCAAAAAACCATGTCAAGCCACTGTGGCTGCAGATGTCGAAACTGAACCCGCCTCTGCCCAATCCGACGTGCATCCCTCATGTGTGGCGCTACGACGAGATCCGGCCCAGCCTCATCAAGGCCGGCACCCTTGTCACGGAGAGCCAAGCAGAACGTCGTGTTTTGATGCTGGTCAACCCCGAGCGCGGTAAGCGGCTACCGTTGATTTTTGCAACTTTGCAGCTTTGCAGCAAGAGAGCTGCCGAGATTTGAATGCATACTAAACCCTACGTCCCTCACGCCTTCAGATGCCCCGTTCACCACCGATACCATGTACGCTGGCCTGCAACTTGTTATGCCCAATGAGACGGCCAAGGCCCACCGTCACACGGCCTTTGCCATGCGCTTCATAATCGAGGGTCAGGGCGGCTTCACAGCTGTGCAGGGCCGCCGCATCATGATGCAGCGTGGCGACGTCATCTTGACACCCACTTGGAACTGGCACGATCACGGTAAGGATGGCAGCGGCCCCATGATCTGGCTCGACGGCCTGGACTTGCCCAACTTTACACACTTCCCTGTCCATTTTGTCGAGCACTATGCCGAGCCACGCTATCCGGCCGAGGACGTCCGTGGTGACTCGCCGCTCGTATTCCCTTGGGCCCAGATGCAGGCCCGCCTCGACGCCGCCCCGGGCGACCATGTGTCGCTCGCTTATCGACACGACGACGGCCGTGAAGGTATGTTATGTTTGCCCCCTACTCAGCCCGTAAGGCCCGTCTGCTAGTCAGGCACCTTACCACGGCAGCTGTTTCCCCGTGCCTCGATTCGGATACTGACATTTTTTTTTCTTACTATTCCAGTCAGTAAGATTCTCGGTGTGTCAGCGGAACGCCTCAACGCCGGCAAAGCGTCCGCCGCAGTTCAGGAGACGGCCTCATCCGTTTACCATGTTGTCGAGGGTTCTGGCCATTCAGTCATGAACGGCAAAACGTACACCTGGAAGAAGGGCGACACATTCTGTATTCCTGCGTGGCACGAGTACCGTCACGTGGCTGACGACGGGGATGCGCCGATCTACCTATACCGCTTTGACGATAGGCCTATGCTTCGCTCGCTTGGCTTCTATCGCACGTCGGACATGGACGTGGAGACGCTTGCGTCGGACTAGGTGTGGCCGCAAAGGAAATGTAAAAGATGACCTAGTCCATTGCCCACGGGAGAGTGCGATGGACCAACACACTGCTCTTTAATGTGTTTTTTACCTTTTTTACCTTGTTTTCGAATCTGTTTTCATACATGCATGTCTCTGGACTGTTCAATCCAATGGTGATTTAATCCAAATATTCCATCCTATTTTTATATATTTGGTTTACTCTTAAATAAAGCGTATTTTTCTCGACTTTGTTCCAGCGTGTGTGGGCAATACGCTATAAACGTAGCCACATGTTTCGATAAGTCCATATCATCCGGCCGCTACCATTTGATCGCCTTGTCCTGGCTTGTCAAATAGAACAGCTTCGGGCACGTGACATGCTCTATGCTCACAAGAATAACAATGGGAGACCAATCGGAATGACCATGGGTGAATGTATCCAGTTCGGGGAGACTCTGAGTACAGGCAAAAGAACACAATGTAATAGTTGCGTGCAAAAATTAAAAGTACAAACAGTACAAACAGCACAATCAATTCGCTTCGCCCTGCCAGCCAAGTCACAATCCCCACGCAGGCACAATGCACACAATGCACATATGCATAACAGACTTGTGCTCTTGACGGTCCTGACATGTCGCTTATGCCGACTTACTGATCAGGTCGGAGACGGCAGCGTCCCACGCAGCCTGCACAGCGGGCTCGGCATCGTAGCCGTATGCCCACGCCTGCGTGACCGGGTCGCTCCACTGGTTTGCGCTTGCCAAAAAATGGCGGTGCTCGACCTCTGGCCGCATGGCCGCGTCACGGGCCTGCTGCAGCGGGCCATCGGCAAAATGCCAAATCATGGAGTTGACCGCGCTGGCCTCCTGCATCTGGCCCGTACGCGTCTTGCGTTCCGCACCAAAGACGCGCAGCGCAAACGGCAGCTCGCGGACTGAGCGGATCTTGCTCAGTACTTGCGCCAGTGCGGCGCCGTCCTCGATGGCCATCGCGGCGCCCTGTGACATGTACGGCAGCATGGCATGCGCAGCATCGCCGATGATGACCAAGCGGTTGGACGGCGCCGCCCATGAATCAAGATGGTTGCCGCCAATCAATGGCCACTTGAGGGCGTGGTCGATGAGGCCAATTATCTGCTGCAGTCTACAACAAAAAGTCCGGTTAGCAACGTTTGTGACAACGTCTGTAACCAGCCAATAGTGGACAGGGGGATTAAGTTTTACTCTGGGTCCCAGTCTTGAAACTCTCTGCGCATGTCACGGAGGACTGTCTCGAGGCTCATCTTTGGCCATTCTTTTGGGTCGGACGGGTCGTAGTGGGACAGTACTAGGTTAAACGAATCGCCGCCCGCAATAGAGTAAGTCATCACGTGGCAGTTCTTTCCGATCCTGCGACCAAGGTCAACGGCGTCCTGTTAGCTGCCGCGGCGCGGGACACGGGCTTCAAGAGTGGAACGACGTACCAGACGTTGAGACCAGGCTTCTCCAGTAGCCAGCTTAGTTGTGGGATTTCTTTCATCTTTTCGACATCGACGGTTGCGCGGTAAGCCGCGAAACCAGTCGGCTTTGGCTCTGCCTGCGATCCGCCATGCACTGTGTCCCGGGCAATGGAATTGATGCCTTTTGTTCCGGCAACGCGCCATCTATTAGTCTGTGTCTGTGGGGGCACAAATGTTCAAAGGTTGGGAGAAGACAAAGCGGGGGGGAAGGGGGGAGGAGGCGAGGGGGCGAGGGCGAGATTACGACATTAACACAATAATACCAAGAGCAGTAGGGCACGTACCGTCGGCAGCGACAATAAAGTCGCCCTTGAAGACCTCGCCTTCCGTGAGCGTGATTGTGGCCTTTTCGGAGTCGTACTTGCAGACGCGGCTGTTGAGCCGGACCTTGACGCCCAGCTCCTTGGCACGCTCATAGAGAGCCGCATGATAGTGCGCGCGGTGCGCGACGTAGTACGGCTCTCCGTAGACGTCGACAAAATCGCCCGTCAGGTCCGTGAAGCCAATCTTCTCGCCAGTCGCCCAGCGCCGGAATGAAATGCCGCCCGGCTGCACAGCCTGTTCCTGGAGATGCTTCATGACACCCCATCGCCGCAAAAGCCGGCCCGCGTTGGGAGGAATCTGAATGCCTGCACCGACCTATAGCGTCAACCATTGTCAGTTGCCTGTCATCAGCACATGCGTCGTCTATCGTCTGTCGTCTGGGTGGTAATGTGCCGTGCGCTATCATGCCGTGTATTATGTTTGGTTGTGTGGCGGGGTGCGTCTCATACCTCGCCAAGCGTGGTAGCTTGCTCAAAAACCTGCACGGAAAACCCCCGTCGACGCAGGGCAATAGCGGTGGCCAGGCCGCCGAGACCGGCACCGACGACCAAAATGTCGAGCTTCAGCAGCCCCGGCACAACGTCTTCAGACGCAGAGTGCTTAGCAGCGCCATTTGCAATACCATTTGCAGTACCATTTGTAGCACCCTTGGGGGTGCCTCCCATGAAATGCTCGTCCGGTACGTGACTCAGAAAGTGAAGGGCGCGAGAAGGATAGCTGGTCTTTGTGAACACGGCGTGCACCGGCTGCTGTTTGCTGTCCTTCTCCAGGATGTTGGCCGGGATGCCAAGGTCATTCGAGGGAGGCTCTGCAGGCGACTCGGTGACTGCTGGCATTGTGCGGGTTTGGTCGTACGTCCGAGAACGTTTGCGCCGGTATGAACAAAAAAGGGAGCGTTGGATGCAAGACAAAGGGCGAGTAAGCTGTTGGAGTATGGGGATTCGCGAGATACACCTGAGATAGAAGCTTTCTTATGTGTAGGCCACGGCACGCCGGACAGTTTGCGGCAGGCTACAACACGGCACGATTGCAATGGAACGAAGCCGGCATAGTACCTTTGCACTGCTACATCCCCCAACTGCTTAACTCCGGGGTTCCGGGAACGGGGAACGGGCCCTAGGACGAGAGTGGCAAAACACACGCCTCGACGAGCGATTCTGCTTTTTTTCACGAGGTATTCCTTTCTCCAACACCGAATATCGAATATCGACTTCGCGGTAGGCAATTGGTAGCGAAACTCCTGCTTGGCAACTAGGCCTAGGATCTTTTAGCGAGCAACAATAGTGTCGTTGGTTTGGCGGTACATCCGGAATGCAACCTTAACTCCCCGGTCCCTTTTCACTCATTTCCACTCTTGTTAATACGGGCTATGTATTTCTTCACGTTACATTTGCAATCCGCTTACTTTTCTTGTTTCCCTTTTTGCTCCTTTTTGAATACTTTGTACTACTTTGTATATTTTGACATTCCAAAGCCCTTTGCAGACGGTCTGAAAGAAAACAAGGCTGAAAGATCAAAAATACACACGACGGTATCCTGCACCGGCGGTCAAAACAGAGACAATGGCAGTACCATGGCAAAGACTGATACGCTTCGTCGCCAAGGACGGCAGGACTCTATATGGTGAGCCTACCATGCCATCACCGGACTTCGACCTCGGCACCACGACGGCGGAAACGAACCTCCAGGCCAAAGTGCTGTCCGGAGTCGACCTGTACGACACTACTGGCAAAACCACGGTCACGGACGAAGTGGTAACCGTGCAGAAGCTGCTGGGTCCGCTTGCCCAGAGCGATGTTCCTATCCTGCGGTGTGTCGGCCTTAATTACGCCAAACATAGTATGTGGACCCATATCCGCACCTTCTCCGTAACCTCGCTGAGCCATCGCCCTCCATCTTGCTCTACATTTCTATAGTGTCTGACCCGGTTATCTCCAACGGCACAGTTCGCGAAGCCGGCCGCACGCCGCCACCATTCCCCTTTATTTTTTTCAAGCCCAACACGACCGTTTGGGACCATGGTGCCAATGTCGTGATCCCAAAGATAGCGCAGGACGACCAGGCAGACTACGAAGGCGAGCTGTGCATGGTGATTGGCAAAGATGCCAAAGACGTGTCCGTGGACGATGCTCTATCTTATGTTTGTGCCTATACGTGCGGCAACGACATTTCCTCGCGGAAGCTGCAGAGGGATCCCAAGTTGGCGGGCGGAGTTCCACAGTGGGGATTTTCCAAGGGCTTCGACACGTTTGCGCCGCTAGGGCCGTGTCTCGTCCGCTCCGATCTCGTTGGCGATCCCAGCAAGCTTCTTCTCAAGACCATTGTCGACGGCGAGACTCGGCAGCAGGAGTACATCAGCGACCTGCTGTTCGGCTGCGCCTACCTAGTGTCATATCTCTCATCGGGCACGACTCTTCAGAAGGGAAGCATCATCATGACGGGAACACCCGGTGGTAAGTTGGTATTTTACGGCCATTGTCGTGCTCGACGGATTAACCATACTTCCTGTACGATCGATTCAGACAGCTAACTGTGGACTCGCTAGGCGTGGGTGCTGGTTTGAAACCGCCCAAGTTCCTCGTTCCTGGAACGGAGATGGCCGTGTCCATTGACAAGATTGGCACATTGAAGAATGGGGTGGAATTTGTGTAGGCGTTCAACACTGACCAGCATCTATTAACATTCGTCAGCATGTACCATTTAACTTGTACTTTTTGGTCTGGACGGTATTCAATGCTGATCCTGAAAATGTCATGAAACATCCCGGAAAGTGCCCACGACGCAGAAAAGTATACGTGCCAAGAGAATATGTGCCAAGTAAAACGATTGATGGGAGAAAAAACAGAAGAATGTTTATCTCCTGGCTCCGCCTGCCGTGAGGAGCTGTTACATCCGCATGGCCACGGGTCACTACGTAGTTGTCTCGAACTCGCCCTCCCCAATATGGCATAAGCCAATGGTTATGTTCGCATCGCATTGCTAGCTACAAGGTTCCATACCAAAGAGGATGCGGTCATTGTGGAGAAGTTCCGATCTCGTCCGCTCACCCTCTCGTCCTCCCTTCCATTGCAAAAATGCCGATGAAGATGGCTCCAGGTCAAGAGCATAGAAAGAGGCCGGGGAGATGACCGGCATTAATGGCACATACCCGTTGCTCCCGGTGACTCCTCTTCCCCCACTGGTCTACTTTATTGGGCCAGGTCGTTCGGGGAAGTGAAAAGCCGTTTCCGTCGCTGAGAGCGACCCTTGACCACGCACTCTCCTTCTCCCCGTGTTCCACAACACCCCGTGCACTAACAACTCCCTCCTATAAATCAAATCCAATAACCCGTCAACATTTGTTCTAGTGTAA
Source organism: Sporothrix mexicana (assembly GCA_021396375.1). Classification (NCBI taxonomy): domain Eukaryota; kingdom Fungi; phylum Ascomycota; class Sordariomycetes; order Ophiostomatales; family Ophiostomataceae; genus Sporothrix; species Sporothrix mexicana. The sequence continues at coordinate 17,497 of WNYC01000130.1, read as the reverse complement.
CATAGCATATTGCTTTGCCTGGCGTTCTAGATTTTTTGTGACTTGACGTGGTACTCCAACGCTGCGGACTTGTTTCTAGCCATGGTCATGGCACGCCCAAATGTCGTACCGTTGATTATTCACGGACAAGAAATTCGCCTGCCGGAAGAGCGGAACAATAACATATTCCTTCCCAACCCGGACATTCCCAGTGCCACACACTGGCTGGCCCAGGGCGCCACAGAAGAGCTTAGCACTAAAGCGGTGCAGTCGTGTGCCGACGCATTTCGACAGTGGAAAAAGACTCTCCCTAAGGAGAGACAAATACTCTTTAGCACGTTGGTCAAGGTATGCTTCTCTCAGATGCCCAAAATCCGGCCGCGAAATGCTTATCATAATACGCAGTTACTCCGTGAGCGGGCAGACGATCTCCAGTTGATCATCGAAGACGAGATCGGGTGTTCGCCCCTGTGGGCATCCATCAATGTCCAGGATGCAATTGCCGTAGCCGAACAGACCTGCGCCACGGTGACGAGCGGAGTACTTTCCGGCATCATCCCCGAAGTGCAACAGCCCGGCACGCACGCAGCCATATTTAAGGAACCGCTGGGCGTTATTCTGGCCATTGCGCCATGGAACGCACCGGCAGTCTTGGGTATGCGCTCAATTGCTGCACCTGTTGCGGCGGGAAACTGTGTTGTGTTCAAGGTGAGAATCTCAGCCTTTGGCCGTGCCTTTGTAACTCCTCTTTCCGTCCATACTAACATACCAGGGGTCGGAATTGAGCCCTCGCACGCACTACTTCCTTGCCACGCTCTTTCAAGACGCAGGCTTCCCCCCCGGCGTGGTCAATTTCCTGACGCATCGACCTGAAGACGCGCCTGCGATTTTCGAAACGCTGATCTCACACAAATTCATCCGCAAGTGCAACTTTACCGGTTCCACGGCCGTTGGCCGGCAGGTGGCCATGCGGGCGGCGTACCACCTCAAACCTGTCCTACTTGAGCTCGGAGGCAAGAATTTTGCCATTGTGCTTGACGACGCTGACATGACATTGGCGGCCAAGATGATTCTACAAGGCGCGTTTCTAAACGTAAGTTGTTTCCCTACAACATCTAACGAACAAAATCAGGTCCCAGTACCAGCGGTACTGTTAGATTGACGACTAATGAATGGCGACATGGCAGACGGGTCAGATTTGCATGTCCACGGATCTCGTCTTGGTGTCGGAGCGAACGAAGCCGGTCCTGTTCCGGGCCTTGCGGGCAGTTTTGTCTGAGATGTCTGCGCAGGCTACGCACGTCATCAGCGCAAAGAGCCGCGCGCGTATCCATGCCCTGCTGCAGGATGCTGCCAACAAAGGAGCGCAGCTGATAACAGCCCAGGGCGGACCCGACCTGGTAAAAGAGGACAACCCGCAGAGCAGAGTCAACCCAACCATTATTGATGGCGTAACAAAGGACATGGATTTTTGGGAGCTGGAGTCGTTTGGACCGGTCGTTGGGCTGGCGACGGTGGCGGACACTGACGAGGCTATGTCTGTGGTTAACAGTTGCGAGTACGGCTTGTCTGCGGCTGTCTTCACCAAGTCAGATATAAAAGCCATCCGTCTCGGACGGAAATTGGACGTCGCCTCTGTTCACATCAATGGCCCAACTGTCCACGACGAAGCCACGTTGCCGCACGGAGGATTTAAAAACAGTGGTTGGGGCCGATTTGGAGGCCATTGGGCTTTCGAAGAATTCTTACAGACAAAGACGGTCCTCGTCAACGATTTGCACGCGGATTAGGCGCCATTCCAAGACGGTTCCGCGTGACATAAGCAGTGGTGTCTCGTTTTATTTTACTTTTCTTTGTCATAGCCCCATTTAGCGTAACATTGTGGTATTTTTTATCATTTTTTTTTTCTTTTTTTTTTTCTTTCTTTTTGTCTCTTTTGCAAAGTGAATACATTTTGTCCGACTGCTGTCGCGCTTGATCTGTTTTGTCCATGTATATTTGATATTTAATCTAAAGACTGCGCCTATTCTGCCGTGTATATTTCAAATGTAATATCATCGCTTTGGCCCTTTATGATTTGGCTGCCTCTACCATCTCCATTCTCAACTTTAAGATTCCAACCATGAGGAGATGATACTACTGCGACAGCCTCGACAGGGACGCTCACTGTTATTGTACCTGTGCCCTGCTGCTCTTGGATGCGTAGTGTGACATTAATGGCACTGATAGGCGCACTGACAGTGACATGGACATACTCAAGACCTGAATGACTGGTCTGACACCAAATCGAGACCAGCCAGGCTCAAGGGGTGCAAGGCCACCAAGATACCGTGGGAGGAGATGGACTGGCCACGTAGACCAGCCGTAAACAAGGGAAGTATGGGAATTGTATGGGGAGCCGTCAGTTTTCATGCCCTCCCAATGTCCGCCAGAGTAGTTGGGGGTTTCAGTGTTGGCCATGGGTCCCCAGATCCTCTCGACAAGGACCACGGCAGCTTGCCCTTGGTTGACCGAGAAAAGGGCTTCAACTGAGAATCCTACTGCATATGGACTGACAATGTGTTTGTCATCCCAACCGGGGAGGTCCTCGAATGGAAGTGGGAGTGTGGTCCCTTGTTGAGCCTCAAGGACTAGTGTGGTAGGAGGGTCTGGAGCCACGCCTGTTGTGATTGCATAGGCGTGGACATCCCGGCACAATCCAGAAGGCGAAGCCTTGTCACTTATCTTCATGAGTTTCGATTCGGCGTTCCATAGATGTGTGACAATGCTGTCTCGGAGTTTTGCAGCACGAGGCAAATATCTGTCTCATCCGGCTCATGCATTTAAGAGCATCGCAGTAAGCAATGTTGACTTTACTGGATGCGCCAAATATCGGCCCGGAACGCGGGAACCAATCAACTATAACAAGGTCAGTTTAATAAGCAGCATTGCGCACCTGTACAGTAACAAAAAGACTCACGCTGCATTCCAGGGGGTGCCACGACAAGCCCACGATCATCTAGGAACGAATCAGTGAATGCAACCATCTTATCAAGCCGCAACCAAACTGATCGGACCAGCTCGACGTCCCCCGTATGCATCCAATAGTCATAGATTGCGACGATGAGTAGAAGCGCATAGCCCATGGAGTAAAATGCATACACCGGGCTCTCAATATCTCCATATGCAGGAACCTGGATAGGGCTCAGGCTGCCGAGATATCCCTTGTTTGTCTGGTAGCTCGTCAAGAGTTTGATGCTTCCGAGTATGGCCTCAATATGGCCAGTTGAATAGATTATCGATCGAGCAATTACAAACAGATCGCCAGAGAACAGAGCACCATCCCGCTTCGCTCCGTCGATTGTGCATGAAAGCTGGTTTGTTCCCACGGCAAAGTCATCCAGTGTTCGAGCTTTGTCCTTGAGTAAAAGATCGTTCTGGTACAAAACACTGCCGTCTGGAGCCGTGACCTCGAGAAAACGATATGTAGCTGTGTAGTTCTCCGGACCGCCAAAGGTGATCGAGCCCGTGTTGCTTTTCTCCATCTTTTTCATCGGCTTGGTTTCGATTCCGGTAAGGGAAACAACAATCTGACCGTTGATGGCCACGGTGAAGCTGGTCCCCTCTGCAATTGTCTCAATGCTAATCCAATCCGTGAGGTTCAGTGTTGCGTGGAGTGGCCACTCCCCGTGAGTCTTGGGCGGGTATATGCCACCCTTATCGGAGAACCCTTCGACTGCTTTGATGGAGCGATTAGCTATATTGAGGCAGAAGATCAGCCCCATTGCATTCATGTGAATGCTCCAGCTAGCGCCTCCTCGCTCAATGAGGACGTCGAACTTCATTGTCTTATCTCCCCATGCCGTGCCATGGCGACAAGGAGTCCAGTGCTGTCCTCTAATCTTCGTCCCGAACTCGCCAACTTCCCAGGCTTCGGCCACCTCGCCAGCTTCCACCGTGCACATATCGACAGTGCGCGCACCATCTTGCCAGATTTGGTTCAGGAGACTGTTGGATGATTTGAAGAAACTTTTGCAAGGTTGTGGAGTGCGGGTGTGTCTGAAGCCAATCGAGCATATGCGCGCGATGGAATTGGGTGTCACGAGGGTGATTCTCTCATATCTCTGGGCCCTTTGTGCAAAGTACGAGATTGTTGTTTCAGGCGAAGTTGATGGCTGGAGTAGGAACTTCTCATGTCGATATGAGTTCATGATGTTGGAAAACAGGAAAAACGGCCCGTCACCTTGCGTAGGGTGAGTTAGTTGGAAAAAGGTTTAGAAAAAGAAAAAAAAAAAAGAAGAAGAAGAGAACATCACCGTACCTGTTGGACATGTAACTCCGTCTAACGTTTCACTGTACACAACTTCAAGCACAACAGGCTGCTCATTCGTCGTTTACTATTCTAAGCATCGCGACGTTGATAGGCACGCCGATCAGCGGCCGTCTCCTTACTGTACGTGATGGTTAAGCTTAACGAAAGTTGAAGTACTTTTTTTTTTTTTTTTTTTTTTTTTTTTTTTTTTTTTTTTGAATAGTTAGATATTGCAATGCCGACCTGGGAGGTCGCATTTCGGCGCGGGTTTGGCAAGTTTTGAGCTCCGCGTGGACGAATGTTAAAAGTTATAACATTTAATATGATTCTTAGTTAACCACTACACAAGAGGCCGCAACGCCGAGCCAACGATCAGGGAGATTCTTAAGCTATTCTGTAACCAAAACCGCTACGCTTTTCTTTGATCTTTACAGCTCCCCTTGCTTAGTCTTTTTTCACGGGGCAGAAGAGAACGTTCGCTGACTTAACTCCGTTCACGCGTTCGTATATCCATTTTAAGGTGATCGCGCTTCCTGTCAATAGAACAACTGTAACGGCGTAACAAAATATTTTTTGACACAAGGAAAGTTGTGCAAGGAGAGGGTACGGGTACCTACAAGTAAGTGTTAGACCTATTATAACCACCGAACACAAAGCCCTTAAGGGATATCTTACCATCCGTTGCGTGAGAAACAATACTCTAACCAAGTATAATATAAGAAAACCGTCACGGAGCTAAGCGACAAGGCGCCGTAAACCTCGACCGGGCACGGAGGACTTAAGACCATCATGTCCAGCGTCAACATGACAGCCGGCATGGCGTGGAAGCCAAAGTCGGGAACGAACGGGACCTCGTGTCCGGGGGGCACGACAAGTCTCTTGTCGATAGAGCGAAGGCTCCAATAAACGATGGCGATGAGAATGTTCAAAGGTGTTACGCAGACCAAGAGTATGTTTTGCAGTTTAAAGAGGCGCCTGCTGTGGAATATGTCTGCAAGAAGACCAGCTCCGAATGTTATAATAGACAATGTGAGTGCGATCATGGTGAGGAACTGGTACGAGCCGCCGAATCCCTTGTGCAGGGGGTTGCTGCTATTGGAAAGCCAGGAATACGATGCAGTAAAGCATGCAAGTCCGGCTACATGAATCACGACAGAGGTGCTTCTCGGCGAGGCGGTGAGCCTCCGCAGACTTGGCGTAGTCATTGTTGAAGATGATGGTTGCGCTGGACTTGGAAGTCTGTCGTAGAAAAAACTGGCCACGGTTGCGACGAGATATATACATATAGCATCCGGTGACTTAAAGACGAGTACGGTAGTAGGAAGAAATGTTATTAAAAGAGTGGTGAAGTGTGCGGGGCCCGCCAGAAGATCAGTTGTATTGTTATGTCAGGCTGATAACGATGCCCCATTAATAATCGTGCCACGCCCCACTTTGTCCGCTCAAAATCTCTCACTTCCAGATAGTGCAACGCCGACCTGCTACAAAATGCTATAAACATGAAAATTAATGCCAAGTACATTATATTTAAAGAGCATTCTTTTCCCTTATTCGTGTCTCCCGTCCGCTAGCCATCCACTAGCTGAGCCCATGAAGTTCGCAAAGCCAGGGGGTATCTGTGTATCATCCCAGCTGATCTGCATATTGTCCTCCTACCATAGCATGCTACCGTGGTCTGAAAAGTCGAGATCAATCGTGTTAGACAGAAGAATATCTGAGCTGTTGATTGATAATGTCACGGGCGGGCCAAAATTTAGCTTCCAAGCATTTTGTTGCATCGTCGTCGTATGTGTAGAATTAGTCGCCGGAGCGCCCAAAGAAGCCGCGCCCAAAAGAGCTAGATATACATTAGGCAACTTTGAGTTTATCAGTTGCTGTACGCGTCGCTGCCACGGATGTAAGCCGGGCTCGTTGCTGGCCAACTCCCTTAAAAACTGTCAGCGTCTTTATTTCGCGAGGGTAATGGTTCGTACGCTAAACTTACCTAGTAAACTCCGAATTTACTCGTACGAGAATATCATAGCGGATTAACAACTTACTGTTACGATTACGACCCCCACGAAGCCCAAAGGGCGACCCAGGGCGGTCAAGAACGGCAGAAAAGGTGGCCAGTATCGGATGTGCTGGTACACCCGTGGCCAGCACAGGGTGTGCTGGTACATAAAGGGATAGCACCGGGGGGTAACTAAAGAAGTGTAGCTTAACCAATAAGGATCAAGGCCACTACTACCAAAGGCTTTTATACACGGATTAAGATACTACGAGTAATTAAGCTTTAAGGGGAAAATAACTAAATAGACTATCTTATATTAAAAATAAAACAACGGTATAAGATACGTATAAGATGGCCTTTATCTTATATAAGGAATAATGTTACAAAGGCACTTATCCCGGAGGGCAAGAGTCTCTGCTAGGTGATCAGGCTAGGGGAGGGGTTTTGTTTTTGTAAAACGATGATAAGGTGTAACGGTCGAACAATAGTTAATACGTATAAGTGGATGAGTGTGATTGTATGCAATGAGGGCATAGGAATATAAGTTTATGTAGGTTTGTATTTTAGATAATCGGTAGCGACTGAGTTCCCTTTAATAAAGGGAGGTTTATTTAGTCTTATATATATTTAGCTATTTTATTCGTATTTTATTTTTTATTTTATTCCTCGTATGAGATGGGGGTTATCTTATACGTATTTTATATGTTGTTTTATTCTTGGTATGAGATGGTTTACTTAGTTATTCTTTTAGGGCTTAATTGTTCGTAGTATTTTAATCCGTATATAAAGGCTTAACCACTAAGATAAACCGGATGAGAATTTTTTTGTGTGGTGTAGGGGACTTGTTGGATTTGTTTTGACCCACAAAATAAATCGGACGGTCTCATTTGATTTAATTAAATTAGATAACCTACAAAAGCAGTAAAAGACGTCGTACGAAGACGAAAACAACGGGAAAATAAAGGTAACGGTAATGCGAAACTACCATTTAAATTTCAAAGCCGTACGACAAAAGGATGTTGAGCTATTGTCGTTTTTATTTTGTGTCGTCGAAAAAAGAAAAGTGGGTATAAAACGTTAAGTTAATAGCCGTATTATACGTAACTTAACTTAATTTAAATACAAAGGTTATCCATTATTACCTTTATAACTTTCAAAACGTCACAAATCTATATTCCTTTAAGTTAATTTGGAAGTACACTTAGTACATCGTATAATTTAGTGTTCGATTTTATTCGTTTATGTTTCGCGTTAACTTTTTTTTTGCTATATGTTTAAACGTTTATACGTTTAATTACTTTTACCGATTCGTAGCTTAAAGTAAATATATCGTATATACTTTTAAAATTACGTTTTTTTTTTTTTTTTTTTACTTCCTTTTCTTTTTCGTCTTTTATCTTAGTCTTTACTATAAAAACTTACGGCAGTTAAGGCTTTTATATAAGTACGGTATTATGCTTTTTTTTTAGTGTTCGGCGTTTAATACGAAGTTTATAATCCCGTTAATAAAATCTAACGTTAGCTCGTCGCCCGCGTTAATGTCGCGAACGGTAAAAAAAGTTAAATCGTAAATGTATTTATTAATATAGTCGCCGACGCAAATAAAAATACGAAGGTTTAAGTTATATGAATAGTTTATAAAGCGTATAAAACCGGCGTAAAACTCACCGTTGTACTTAAACGGTAATTTAGTAAGACGGTTATTAAACGAGTTCGCGTTTAAAAACTTATTAAAGAGAAAAAGGTAAACGTTTTTACGGTAGGTTATAGTCGTAATAAAACGGCGGTGTTTAACGTTACGTATTGTTTAAATCTCGTTTATATTATAGTCGATAAACTATCTTTTCTCGATCGACGAGCGTACGAACGGCTTAACTTTAGTCTTTTATCCGAACGATTTATAAAAGGATACGACGGCCGCGCTCGATAACGCGGTTAATATAAACCGTATTGTTTATTAATAAAATACGTATAACCGTCGTACTATTCGTAGATCGGTTTACGGTCGTTTTTTTTAATAAACTTACCTTATCGCTTTAACCGTAGTACGCGAACTTAACGCGTTATATTTTTAAGTTTTTAAATATTCAAGTTTTTAAGTAGTTAGTCGATTTTATTACTACCGGCACCGCCGCGTTTTACTTTTCACCGGTTTACTATCGTCGTTGTTTAATGTTTAGTTTTCCTCGTTTTATAGTATATTTGATTAATATTTATATATAACTATCGTAACGATAAAATATTACGTCGAGGTACTTATACCCGTTACGGAAACCGGCTTCGACCGCTTAAACGCCTTGTGTTTATATTAACTACGGAAGGAACTTAAAGTTTTTAAGTAACGTAACACCGTCGCCCGTTTTATTAATAATCGTCACGGGGTTTTAACGGTACGGTATAAACGCGCGGAGTTAACATTAGTAGTAGTTATTAATCGTATATAGTAACGGTGGTTTTTATAAGGTTAAAAAAAAACCTTTTCTTTTTTATAGTAAAAAGGAAACTTATAATCTTTTAATTATAGTTAAAGAAATACTTTTAGTATAAGTTACGGTCGTTTATTATAAACATAAACGCGTAACTTAGCGGCGCGTCGAGTAGTAATATAATACGTTAGGCTAAGTAAAACGTAAAGCGTTAACTTCTTATAAAACCTATTAAGATGTATTCGTTATAATATACTTTAAACGTAACCGTACTTTTCCACCAAGTTACTTAACGGAGGCTGTCCTTTCGAAGGATAAAATAATATCTTAATTTACCTTTGCCTTTTTATAAAACGAGAGGTCCTTTTACTTTTTGCTCGGTGGTAATATGTTGATCTCGTTGTACGTCGTATAGTATTAGACGAGCCGAGTAATATTTTAAATAATAATGTAGGAGTAAAGGTAAAAATCGTAGTGGAAAGGGTAAAACGAGAGGAAAGAGAGAAAAAGGATAAAGGGAAGAAATAAAAAAAAAAATAAAAAAACTATAAAGGAAAAGAAAAAAAAAGAATAAAACGAACGTTAGTTACGGAGGAATTCTTATATATATACCCGTTAAGAATAAAACTTTAAAAGGTCCTCGTCGTTTATCTCCTCGGCTAGCTTCTTATATACCTCAGTAGTAAAGCATTTACATTCAGTATAAAAGTCGCCTCAGTGGTAAAGCATTTGCATTCAGTATGAAAGTCGCCTAATCGGGAAATTTTTAGGTAAGGAACCTTTTGGTTAAGGTTACATTCATACCAATTTCCTTTCATACAAACATCCGTCGTTAATTGGTTCAAATTTCAAGGGTGAACAGCATTACTCTAACCTACTTTAACTGAAATCGCTAGCAGTTAGGTTAGGTTTAGAAGATACGACATACAGGGGTCAAAGAGAGCATGGGTGACGTAACGGGTAAGGTATCGTATATATCGCGATGTCGCGTACGACGCGGGTTCTTCTTTTTTCGCGATTCTTTTATACCATTATATTTTTTCTAATATACTAATCTTCTCACCATAGACGAGTTAATTTTTTTCAACGAAACGCACGGGGTGCTCGTTTGTCGACATTGTCGTACGGCAGTACGGCCAGGCGACGCGATCGAGCACCACTTCCGCAATATACACCAAAAAAAAAACGACATACTCCAAGAGATTTTATTCACATACCAAAACGCGTATCTTACCGACCCAGTCACTGCAACGTTACCAGCAGATGGGTCACAATTACTACCGGAGCTCCCGACACACCGTGGTTACTCTTACTCACAATGCCCGTATCGTACGAAAGCTTTTAAAACCATTACACGACACTAACGGGTAGTCGGGCATACGGCGAAAGGCGCGCGTTATCAAAAGGTAACATTACAATTATAGTATAAAAGGCGTTACGTACGGTACTAAATCGTCGCCGACGGAGCGAGACACGACATTATCGCGCCATCCCAGCTCGATACCGCGCTCGACCAAGGCCAAAAAGAGTTAACGGCCGAAGACGTAAAGCGACTACGTAAGGGCGACGTAGAAAAGGGCATCGACCGTAACTTATCGTAGGTTAAGCGTGTAGGTTAAGTACGGCACTTTAAGATAAAGCGAGACTTAAGCGTAATCGCCGCGGTAGCCTAGTAGATTTAAACTAAAGGTAAGTAAACTAGCCGGCGGGGATAACAAAATAAGGAGGACGAGGCGGCGTAACGAACGCGGGGGTATATTATACAGCTTGGCGTAAGCTTTTACTGCGAGGTCGAGCGGTATTGTATCCGGGTCGATAGCGTGCCGGTACGTACACGACAGCTACTCTATAACGCGTATCCTCGTATAGCCGAGGGTATACCGTTCCGGCGGCCCGCGTAAGAGTCGTCGATAAATAAATATAAACTTATAAGCTAACGTTTTCTTATATTTTATTACCGGGTATACTAGCTTAGTCGGGCGGAGGCCGAGGTACGGTAAGCGGTACAGTGGACGGACGAGTAATAAAGCGTATTCTAAGACGTAGTGTACGAGTTAAAGCGGATAAAGGAGGTAAATAAACTAACCGTTAATAAAAGCTACGAGGACGAAGATAACGAAGACGACGCGGTTTAAACATTTAACTTAACGGTTATACCCGACACAAACGATAACGCGGCCACTTAAGCGTTAAACCGAGCGTATTTCCGGTTTATAATAGCGTATATCCGGGACTACGTAAACGGCAACGTATATACGAACCCGTTATTATACTTCTATACGGCGCTTAAGATCCGACTATAACCGTTAAACTTTTTTAAACCGATCGGTTACACCGGGCTATTAACGGCTATATTATAGTAAAGCCGGACGTTTTTTCTCGAATCGGTGTTAAAAGACGAGCCGCTAACGTTAAACGAGTTATCGTACCCTACGCTAACACGGTTCGACGAAACGTACGCGCAGTAGCTATACAACGGGACGCACTCGGTGGTCGACGTATTACTAAAGTAAATAACGTACGGCAAAGGCTACCGGCGGCAAGTACTCGGCCAAACGACGATACGATAGTCGGCCGACCGCGGTGTACTATACCACAACGGCGAAGCGATCCAAGTACACGACTTCCAACAAACGATATATAAACTCGTCTAACAAACCGAGCAGTAAGTCGACAAGTTAATAAACGGGCAGTAGGCTCGAGCTAACGGCGGTATAATACTCGACCGGATCCAAGATAATATAATACGGCTAAACGCGGGTTAGTCGTTTACTACGTAAACGGCCAATGTATAGCTCAAACCGGGGCTTAAGAAAGTACTCGACATAGTGTAAGGCCAGTTATAAAATACGTACGACGAGCAGTAGCGCGCTAAAGCGGTACGGCAGTGGCTACGACAGTTATCCTAGTTCCGGCAACAAATGGTAATCGCTGTACACGCGTAAGGGGGCCAACTAAGACGCGGGCCGAAAGTAACGACGATACGGCACTACGACACGTAGCAAGTATAACGGAACGTATACGTATACGGCGGGTAAGTGATAGTCGTGACGGACCGCGACAAAATAAAGGCGATCCGGGATATTAAACGCAAAATAGCGCGCTTTTTACCCAACCGGGTTAAACGGTTATTACTAATATACATACTGTGGCTGTTACCGGCGGAACGGCTATTACGAAAACAGTGTAAGTTACCGTTGCCGGCCGACAAAGACTTAAACTACTTATAGCGCGACGGTACGAGCGGGCTATAAAACATTAACCGGCTAAGCGCGATTTTAAAGCGAGTACTTTAAGCTGGGACGGGCGTCTCGATAAAGGTAATACGGTACCGGCCGGTGGCGATTAAAATAAAGCGGTAAATTAAAAAGCTTATAATTCGATAATAAAAAACGGCGGCCGACGAGGCGAACTCGGATAACGAAAGGCTCGAGGTAAATCCGACGACGAGCGAAACGGTAATACTCGACGGTAACTAAAATATAGTATAAAACTTACAAACAACGTACGGTACATAGATTACACGGCAACACTACGGAGTACACGTAAGGTTTTTAAACAACTTACAGCCGAAGATAATCGAGACGTACCGATCGATTAACGCGCTATAATACTAGTTTTTAAAGAAAGGCTACGAAGCGGGGACGACGGAAGCAAACGCGCGATAAACCTAAACTAATACGAAGCGGAAACGAAAGCCGGACGAGGAAACAAAATAAATCGCGCGGCCACTACTACTACTATAATAGCCATACAATAACGGCAATAATCGAAACGATCCCCCGTAGGTAACGTACAAAAACATCACGTACAAACTCCAAACGTTATTTAAAGCGGCGAGGGCGTGGCGGACGGTGAAGCAGGAGGAATATATACGGACGATCTTCGGGCTCAGGCTAAAGTAGTCGGCGATCTATATACTTCCCACGGGTACTAACAAAAGCATCTTATTTCTACTACCGACGGTACTCCCGCGGACAAAAATAAACGTAGTCGTAGTACCGTTCGTAACATTAATTCAAAACTTAGTATAACGGACGCGGGCGATAAACGTCGACTACGTAACGTTCCGAAGCGAGCAAACGGCGGACGAACGGGTACCGCGCGTAACACGGCTCGTAGTAGTTAACGCGGACGTAACGACCAGGACGGCGTTCTATACGTACGTAAACGGGCTCGTAACGGCTAAACTACTACAACGGATCTTTATAAACGAGTACTACACGGTAATCACAAACGTTAACTACCGGGCACAGCTCACGACGCTACGTAACTTATACCGGTTTTAACGGCCGCTTATATTATTAACGGCCACGCTCTCGCCGTCGCTCGAGCTATAGCTACGGCAAGAGATACTAGTCCAAAATACCGTCGTAGTCCAGGCGCGGACGACGAAGCCGAACATCCACTACCAAGTCGAGGTAATGTCTACGGACCACGACAGCCGTAGCGCAATAGTACAACGGGCGGCCGAGATCGTAGATAAGCTCGAGGCGGATATAACGGCCGGGCAAAAAGGCGTATTATACTACCGGTCACGGAGGCAGTGCCAAGCGGTGGCGGAGACGGTCAAGTATAACGTACACCACAACGGGATAACGGACGACGAGCGGCAAGCGGCGCGCGACGCGTAGATCGACGGGCGGGCGGGGCGGTGGATTACAGCCACCAACGGGTTGGGCACGGGCGTAGACATTCCCGGGATCGTGGCGGTAGTATACGTGGGGCGGCCGTATAGACTCGTAAACTTTATTCAATAAACGGGGCGGGGCGGGCGGCGGGCGGGCGAGACGGTGTAGTCGGTGATTATATACGACGGGCGGCTAAGACCGATTAAGGATATAAACGCCGAAGAAGGCTATGTAGAGCGGGCTAACCGCGAGGCGATGTAAGCTTTTTTAACGACAACGGGGTGCCGGCGCCGGGTGATTGGGGCGTTTTTCGACGGGGCCGCCAACGAGACGTGTCGAAGACTGGACGAGGTAAAGTAGTATAACCGGTGCTAGGCGGGCCAAGGGCATAGTACGACGGGTGAGGCTAAACACGAGCGCCGCGGCCATCAACGGGGCTCGCCACGCCAAGCAACGGCGTACGAGACGGCGGCGTCGTTATAGACGATAACGGGCAAAGACGAGGGACGGCGGGAGCAGCTAGTACGGCAGTGGATGACGGAGGTGGGCGAGGGCTACGCGGTGTACCATGTAACGTAGCAGCAGTACTTGCTTCTCGACGTAAGCCAGAAACGCCGATAGAAGCAGTACGCGCCAAGGCAACACTCAGTGGGATAATAAAGACGTTTCTCCTCCAACGTGGAGTATTAGGCCAATCACATTACAGTATTTATTAGGCATTAGAACAGTAACGTTTAGAGCAGTAACGGAGCGCTGATTGGTCAAAAATTGACGACGTTACTCTAAACTAGGTAGGTTAGGGTAGCGTCGACGGCCTACACTATCCCGTTTCTTACCCCATACTCGTGTGATGTCAAGGGTATGTCAAGGATCTGTGTGATTGCGATAATGGGAGCCGCGTTATGTTCGCGTTCGCGTTTTCGATTGCATTTTCGATTGCATTCTAACGTTTTGTCTCTTTACATTTTTATTCAACAATGGACGAGCTCGTTTTTATCGAAGAAACATATAGGCTGCTCGTATGCCGGCCGTGTCGGATCGCTATACGACCCGGCGCCGGAATCGAAAGCCACTTCCGTAAAAAACACCAATACAAAGGCGACCAACTACAAGAGATTGTGTCCATTTACCAAGATGCGGTGTTAAACGACCCGGAGACCGTCGCGTTACCGGTAAACGGGACACGCGCTATTCCCGAGCTTCCCGTCTATCGCGGCCACCAGTGTCCGCAATACTCGTTTCGAACACGTATATACGACAACTATATCCACCATCGACGGTTAACTAACCACCCAACGGGCCACGGTACGCAGTCGATCGAGGTCATACTTCAATCTTAGTGTAAAGGGCGGTACATACGGTACTAGATCGTCGCCGACGGAACGAGACACGACATTATCACGCCATCCCAACTCGATACCGCGCTTTACAAGGGCTAAAAGGAGTTAACGGCCGAAGACGCAGAGCGGCTACGTAAGGGCGACGTAGAAGAGAGCATCGACCGTGACTCATCGTGGGTCAAACGCGTAGGCTAGGTGCGGCACTTTGGGATAGAGCGAGACTTAGGCGTAATCGCCGCGGTAGCTTAGTGGATTCGGGCCAAGGGCGAACAGGCTGGCCGGCGGGGATAACAAGATAAGGAGGACGAGGCGGCGCAGCGAACGCGGGGGCATATTATACAACTCGGCGTAAACTTTTGCCACGAGGTCGAGCGGTGTTATATCCGGGTCGACAGCGTGCCGGTACGTACACGACAACTACTCCATAACGCGCATCCCCGTATAGCCGAGGGTATACCGTTCCGGCGGCCCGCGCAAGAGTCGTCGATAGAAAAATACAAGCTTGTAAGCCAACGCTTTCTTATATTCTGTTACCGGGTATACTAGCTTGGTCGGGCGGAGGCTGAGGCGTGGTAGGCGGTACGGTAGACGGACGAGCAGTGAAGCGTATTTCAAAACGTAGTGTACGAGTTAAAGTGGATGGAGGAGGTAGATAAACTAGCCGTCGACGAAAGCCACGAGGACGACGCGGTCTAGACATTTAACCCAACGGCCATACCCGATACAAACGACAACGCGGCCACTTAAGCGTTAAACCGGGCGTGTTTCCGGTTTATAGTGGCGTATATCCGGGACCACGTAGGCGGCAACGTATACACGAACCCGTTACTATACTTCTATGCGGCGCTTAAGATCCAACTACAGCCGTTAAGCTTTTCCAAACCGATCGGTTACACCGGGCTGTTGGCGGCCATGCTGTGGTAGAGCCGGGCGTTTTTTCTCGAGTCGGTGTTAGAAGACGAGCCGTTAGCGTTAGACGAGTTATCGTACCCCGCGCTGGCACGGTTCGACGAGGCGTACGCGCAGTGGCTGTGTAGCGGGACGCACTCGGTGGTCGACGTGTTATTAGAGTGGATAGCGTACAATAAAGGCTACCGGCGGCAAATGCTCGGCTAAGCGACGATACGATAGTCGGCCGACCGCGGTGTACTATACTACAACGGCGAAGCGATCTAAATACACGACTTCTAACGAACGATATATAAACTCGTTTAATAAACCGAGCAGTAGGTCGACAAGTTAATAGACGGGTAGTAGGCTTAAGCCAACGGCGGTATAATACTCGACCGGATCCAAGATAATATAGTACGGTTAGGCGCGGGCTAGTCGTTTACTACGTAAGCGGCTAATGTATGGCTTGAACCGGGGCCTAAAAAAGTACTCGACGCGGTGCAAGGCTAGTTATAAAATACGTACGACGGACAGTGGCGCGCTAAAGCGGTGCGGTAGTAGCTACGACAGTTATCTTAGTTTTAATAACAAATAGTAATAGCTATATACGCGTAAGGGGGCTAGCTAAAACGCGGACCGGAAGTGACGACGATACGGCACTACGATACGTAACAAATATAGCGGAACGTATACGTGTACGGCGGGCAAGTGATAGTCGTGATAGACCGCGATAAAATAAAGGCGATCCGGGACATTAAACGTAAGGTGATGCGCTTTTTACTCGACCGGATTAAGTAGTTATTATTGGCATACATACTATGGCTATTACCGGCGGAACGGCTATTACGAAAATAATATAAACTACCGTTACCGGCCGACAAAGATTTAGACTACTTATAGCGCGATAGTACGAACGGGCTATAAAACACCAGCCGACTAAACGTAATTTTAAAGCGGGTACTTTAAGCCGGGACGGGCGTTTCGATAGGGGTAATACGGTACCGGCCGGTGGTGATTAAGATAAGGCGGTAGATTAAGGGACTTATAATCCGGTAATAGGAGGCGGCGGCCGACGAGGCGGACTCGGACGACGAGGGGCTTGAGGTAGATTCGACGACGGGCGAAGCGGTAGTATTCGACGGTAGCTGGAATATAGTATAAGACTTGTAGGCGACGCACGGTACACAGATTACGCGGTAACACTACGGGGTATACGTAGGGTTTTTGGGTAACTTATAGCCGGAGATAATCGAGACGTACCGGTCGATTAACGCGCTATGGTACTAGTTTTTAAAGAAGAGTTATAAGGCGGGGACGACGAAAGTAAGCGCGCGATAAATTTAAGCTAACACGAAGCGGAAACGAGAGCCGGACGAGGAAACAAAATAAGTCGCGCGGCTACCACTACTACTATAACGGCTATACAGCAACGGCAGCAATCGAAACGATTCCCCGCGGGTAACGTACGAAGACATTACGTATAAGCTTTAAACGTTATTTAAAGCGGCGGGGGTATAGCGGACGGTAAAGTAGGAGAAATATATACGGACGATCTTCGAGTTTAAGCCAGGGCAGTCGGCGATCTATATACTTCCTACGAGTACTAACAAAAGCATTTTATTTCTACTGCCGGCGGTACTCCCGTAGACGGGGACGAGCGTGGTCGTGGTGCCGTTCGTAATATTAATCTAAGACTTAGTATAGCGGGCGCGGGCGATAAGCGTCGATTACGTAGCGTTTCAAAGCGAGCGAGCGGCGAACGAGCGGGTACCGCGCGTAGCACGGCTCGTAGTAGTTAACGCGGACGTGGCGGCCGGGACGGCGTTTTATACGTACGTAAACGGGCTCGTAACAGTTTAGGTTAGGTTAGGTTAGGTTAGGGTTAGGGTTAGGGTTAGGGTTAGGGTTAGGGTTAGGGTTAGGGTTAGGGTTAGGGTTAGGGTTAG